>JAVJIX010000021.1:6265000-6432500 GCA_036785185.1 Paratrypauchen microcephalus | reverse complement strand
AATTATCATCCACATAGTGATACCAATGTGTGGGTGGAGTGTCTGGCTATGAGGCCAAGGCACTCTGTTCAAACTGTTCCATGTATAAGTTAGCAATGATAGGGAAGACCACTCCACTCCCACTGCATCTAATAGGCCCACCTAACTAACAGAAACTGTAAACAAATCAGTGTGGTACTTTCAGAGTAATTTCATTGTAGTTAGCTTGACTACATTAGGCTGACTACATTCGAGCAGATTTGTAAACTATTACAAATTTAAATCAGATATTTTAATTGAATAGACATCAAGTCATTATTGTTGGGTGCAGCATTCAAAGCTTTTGTTCCACTTGCCCTTCTTCCATTTCTGTCTTTGTCCAGCATTGTACAGCATCCAATCGAACAGGCTGCCATTCTGGTTTAGTTTATCTTTGTTTATGTCATCCCAGTCTTTTGATGAACACTGCAGTTGTATTATTCTCAAGAGGCGAAAGAAGAGATGAGACTGGATGTCGTTGTTTCAAATGACTCGACTTTCCCTTGATTTTACAATTAAATCTCTCTCTGCGCTATCGCCTTTCTCACTCGTCCCCACCAATTAAACCTTGTGTGTGCAGAGCGTCCAAGCAGGTGGCCAGGAGTCATTTGAGTTCCTGGCAGATCGGGAGAGAGGAACAATACAATTGATATCAATAGGTTTGTCTTTGTTTAATGTCCCATTAACAAAGAGTGTAAACAGAACTGCACACAGAGCAGCAGATGGAAAGATAACTACAGGCAGTGGGCATTTGTAGCAGGAAGAAAGGCACTTTAAGATGGGGGCTTCACAATTCTCTCCTGACTGGGAAAGGGACAAATCTGTCTCTATACTCTGTGATAGTAATTAGTTTAGGACTGTGCAGTTAACCGAATTTAGATTTAATTGTGATCAGACTTATTTCTCATCACAAGTGTAGACTAACTAACCTCAAATTAATAATAATAATAATGATAAAAGTGCTATAGCTATATCAACCAGCCCTGAGGGAGTGCATGGTACATTAATGGTACTCACATTTATAATAAAAATGGGGAAGTTGGCCTTTATCACCTGTGCAGATTGTGAGAGAAATATTTTAGGGCCGTCTCCAAAGAGATGCATCAGGCCCCTCAGTACATCCTGGACCTTTTGACCCCTTACATTTTGGGGCGCACCCACTGCTTCTCCAGTCAGAACCTGCTGGTGGTCTCAAAAACCAGGTTTAAAACTCGAGGAGACCTGTCCTTTCCCCAAAATGATGAAACGCTCTGCCCCTTTCTCTCCATGTGGCCGACTCTGTGGATTACTTTAAAAAGCAGCTGAAAACTCTCCTGATTAGAAAAGTTTTTGGTTGACTCAGTTCAAATACCCTTTTTTCTTATTGTTTTTTTATGGTGTACCTGCTCTCTCTGTAAAGCGAATTTTTATCTGTGAAAAGCTCTATATAAATAAAGTACTTACTTACTTACATCTGAAGAGGCTATTCCTTTCAATACAGGGAAGTCAAATAATATCTCACATCTAGGTTTGTTATTTCTCAAAAAGTTAGCCCCTAACAATAAAGCGAATCAAAGGCAGTGTGAGTGCCTACGACTACATTTAACTGTCAAAATGTCATAATAGTCTGAACAATCCAATTAAAATGGTGTTCCTGTAATAGTAGCATTGCCTTCACATGGTGAAGAGTGAGCAGTCACCTTCTCAGAGCTCAGTGGAGAATCTCTGCTTCTTCTAAAAACGTACCAATCGCTATTCAGCAAATGCAGCCAGACACATGTGAGAGCATCAGGCCTGGTGCTGCTGCCTGGAGGCTCACAGAGACTGGCGGAGAGAAAGCACATTTTTCAGACCTAAAGCTTAAATAGCAGCCTTAGGGGATATGCTGTTGTTGAACTCAGAGGCTAAAGCAGGCGAACACTAAACAACTCTGGACTGTGGCTAAGAGGTTTGGCTTCTACCAACTCATGTGAATGACAAAAGGAGAACTGGGCACGGCTAGACTGCAGCCAGACTCACAGTATGTGTAGAGGATCTTATTGGCAACACTTGAAACCAGGAATCCCCAACATTTTTTCTCATAAATGTGCAATTTCATCATTGGTGGAGGGGGACAGAATCAGTAATAACAGCACAAAATGCGTATAACTCTTAACTATATTTTGATATACAGTGGTACCTCACCTTACGAAAGACCCAACAAACGAAAATTTCAAGTTACGAAACGCCTTCACGTTAAATTTTGGTCTCTAGATACGAAAGAAAATTCAAGTTACGAAACACCAGTACCAGTACAAAATGTCGGGAACACAGAGCAGTGGAACGTCACGCCACGGGACATTGTTTGAGAGGGGGACTGTTTTGCAGTGGTACCAAGCAAAGCTGCATGTGGCTGCACAGTGTGTGTTGAGCGGTAAACAACATGAACGGAGAAAATGTTACAGACACAGAGGAACCTATACCGAAAAGAGTTGTGTGGAAGTACGTACTTCGGCTTTAAAAAATCTGACGCTGATCAAACAACCATATTCTGTAAATGTTGTTGGGCTAAATTTGTAGCCGCAGGAGGCAACACAAGTGATTTTCTTCACCACCTCCGTCACAAACATGTCCTGGAATATGAAGAATGCATGAAACTAAGATCTGCATCTTCCACCTCTGCAGGTAACGTTCAAGTCGGCACTGCAACACAAAACGCGACTCAGACGTCACTCAAAGGCGCGTTTGCTAAGGGGACTGCCTACAACAAGAAAAGCAAATGGTGGAACGATATTACCAACGCTATTACTATCCACTTCACCAAAGACATGGTACCACTTAGTCCATGAAAAAAAAAAAAAAAAAAACATCAAATACTGTGATACCGATATACTTTGAAAACTATAATTATATACATTTTTGGTCATACTGCCCAGCTCTATCCTCACATAATCAGGGAGGATCTCTATGACGATCACATTTAGAGACAGTATTGCATGTGCATAAGATGATTTTTCTGCACAGTAAATGTCAAGATTGCTTTGTTTAAAACTTATTGTATACCACTGTATACTGCCCACTTGTGGTGTAAAAAAGCCCAGCCAAGTTCAAGAGGCTGCACATAATGATGCACTTCTTAATGGACAATGCCAGTCTACTGTATGGGCAGAATAATTTATAAAATTTTAATAATGCCTGAGAACAGCAGTGTAAGATACAACTCTGAACTCTGGAGTTTTTTTTGTTTTTTTTTGAGTCTGGAACAATTGAATTGATATAGCAAGAAATTAGGGAGTAATTTAGTATAGGTAGTGAACCAAATCTAATACAAATAATTTTGGAGCTATACTTACTACTTATTTAATATACTTACAAAAGTAATAAGATATAAAATAAAAATAAATATGGATTACAAATACATGAATAGACTTAAACTGTGGACAACTACTACATTCTGATTTCTTGTAGTAAAAAACAAACAAAAAGAGAAATACTTTCTCAATAACAACAACAAAAATATAAACACTGAACAGTTGCACTGAACATAGCACTGAACAGTTGTAGAAATTAAAAGAATGTGGTATACCTCACTCACTCACAGTAAATAGCACTTGATAATAATAATATGGTGCAGCATTCATTTATTTCTTTTTCCAGGAACCTCTCTTTGTGATTCCATGCACCATACCCTTGGTCCTTATGGAAGATGGAAGATGTCATGATCTTGATAAACTACTTTCCAAATTAGAATTACCTAAAACTGCCAACAGCATGTGTTCATTTGTTAGACCATTATGTTGCTCTAAATTCATCCATTTGGATTTGGGCAGCCCCACTTAGTGTTTGAAGTCTTTTGTATGAGTTTGTAGATGCAGCAGAAGAGGACAGGTAACTCCTACTCTCCCTTGGGAACACAGCACATCTCTGCTGACTGACTTTTTTATCCCCCGAAGAACAAAGTATACACAAAGCTACAACTCAGCTAGAGTAGAGCAGAGCCACTTAATCCTGACTGCGGCTGCCAATAGACACTACTACAGAGACTACAGGTTAAAAGAAAGTTGAGTAATTTTTGACCCAAATGTGGCCGTGATGGAGAAAATGGATGACTACACATCTTTCCTAGCAGGCTGTAACAATACGCTTCTACAATACATCTTCACACATCTGGTAGACTAGATTAATTCATTTTCACTATGTACTATATACTTTACTTAAGTAAAGTTGAATATTTCTTGCCCACTGAATAATCATCAGACCTCAGTTGGGAGCTGACGTCACCATACACATCATCACAACAGAGACAGCATCTCCGATGGATAGCTGCAGATCACGTTTGTGAAAAGCCTTTTTTTTTTTTTTCATTTCAAGCCAAAATGACTATGCAACGTTGCTGAATCCTACAGCGGCCGTCTGGCCGTGTGCTGGTGGTGGCAATATGGCGTCTTGAAATTAAAGATTGCTCATACATGCATGAACATTCAGGTAGACAGTGGCTCCCTCTTTTCTGCATCACTCGAGGACAAACAAAAACTAAAGCACAACACTACCCACTCCAGTCCATCTTTCCCACATGCATCCATCCATTTTTTTCCGCTTATCTGGGGCTGGGTTGCGGGAGTCCCTGCAACAGTCTAAGCAGGGACTCCCATACTTCTTTCACCCCGGACACTTCCTCCAGCTCTTCCATTGGGACCCCAAGGCGTTCCCAGGCCAGCCGGGAGACATAGTCCCTCCTGCGTGTACTGGGGCCTCCTCCTGGTGGGACATGCCTAGAAAACCTCCCGAGGGAGGCGTCCAGGAGGCATCTGGAACACATGCCTGAGCCACCTCAGCTGGCTCCTCTCGACGTGGAGGAGCCGCGGCTCTATTCCGAGCCCCTCCTATGTGACTGAGCTCCTCACCCTATGCCTAAGGGTGCACCCAGCCACTCTGCGGAGGAAGCTCATTTCGGCCGCTTGTGTCTGCGATCTTGTCCATTTGGTCATTACCCAGAGCTCATGACCGTAGGTGAGGGTAGGAACGTAGATTGACCGGTAAATTGAGAGCTTTGCCTTTGGGCTCAGCTCCCTCTTCAACACAACGGTCCGGTACAGCTGTTCGGCCCATAGGCCGACACAACAGTGAGAGACCTATCCCTGACGCAAAGGCACAAGAATGCGATCCTCTTGTTCACCTGGGTGAACTCCAACACTGAGCTGTGGGGCAATGAGCAGGCCCACACCAGCCTGCCGCTGCTCCCCATGGGCAATGCCAGAGAAATGGAGAGTCCAGCCCCCCTTCCAAGGAGTTGGGTTCCAGAGGTACGTGGAGGTGAGGCCGATTCACCATCTTTCCCAAAGTCAGGGAATAATTCAGCTCCATAAAATGCTTCTTTATAAGCCCTAAAAAGGCAATGGTGACTATGAAACATTGCAGCGCTGTATATGAATGACATTTAAAACTCTCAGAACTGAACTCTATGTCCAGTGTTTCGCTTTTTATCCAAAACTATTTATTATTCCACGAATAGTGCATGAGGGAAAATAAAGCTGTCAAGAAGAGGCCCAGAGAGGCAGATGAAGCCATTTGAATTCCACACAAAAAAGCACTAGACAGGCGGCCCTGTCCCCACTGCCTCCTACTGCAGCTGAAGCAGCTCTTCCATGTAAATACATACGTGTTTGGAGGTTAGTGATGACTGTTCCACTGGTCAGGGGTCCCTTAGTGGCGTACAGAGCAGCAGAGTAGGTGGTACTGGGCTTCAGGTTGGACAGCTGGTGCTCCTGCCTGTTGCCTTCTACCAGGAATGTATCGGCAGTTACTGGAAGATACAAGATACATATTTAGATTTGATATTTGTTATGTTTACAACTTTCACCCCATCCAACACATTTAACACTGCTACTTAAACAGATGAAAATCCCTCTGAAAAGAACATCAGAATCTCAGCACTACTAATGTCTCAACCGTTCCCTCCACTGAGTTCTTTTAAATTTCACAAGAGCCCTACACTAATTACGCGTTTGGTGAAATTTGCTTCAGGGTACTTCTGTGCAAAAAATGCTATATTAAGCACAAGATATTCAAAAGTATTCAAAAAGAAGTCTCCAACAATATTTTCCCTTGAAATCTGAAAAGCTATTTGTTGGAGTAAGTACTTCCTGCCGCAGTCTAAGAAGAATTTGTCCATCAGGGATTTACAAGGAAAGCGATTGTGCCTATGTCTTAATGTCTTTGTCTTGTTGTGTTTTATTTAATTTGGATGGTAATGAGAGCTGCTGCAGATTGCTTTTGAGAATTGGCTGTGAGTGATTGCAGGATTTTGTGACCTGCCATCTGTCCTCTCTGAGCGCATATACTTCACAGCCACAGTGCCGCTTGTTAATTCTAAGCACTATTCTGGAGACATCAGCAAACCATATTTTCTCCTGATGGGCTATTAATCTCTTTATATGATGTTTGACTGACTGCTAATAACATTGTTTAGATATTATGAGTTCTGAGATGTCCATTTCATGTCATCTGTGATGCAGTCCAATAATGCGATGCTTATCAACCTTGGCTGAATAAAATGACAATAGGCTTTATACAGTGCTTTAAGTTTGCTTTTCTGAACGGTTTATATTAGAAATAGAATTAGACTTTGTGGCATTAATTAAAGAAACTACATATATTTTGTGTAGGAAATTACATTATATTGTTATTGTGTACTTTTTAACATGTGGTCAGAGACATTCACCCACAAATCACTGCCCAATGTCTTATCTTTAAATATGTATACATTAGCATGACTTAGCAAAACCAACAAACAAACCAACAAACAAACAAAAACATAGATATACAATTGGGCACGAAGAAGTGACACTAACAGTGTCGCTGCCGGGCGCTGTTGTGCACAGAGCCTATTGTAATACAAAGGAAAATTCTAACCCATTAGAGCCTTAAAAGACAACTAACATTTTTACAATCTGGACCTTATTTCGGTGCTAAAACAACGTCATTTACTCACCTATTGTACTTAGTTGAAATTTTGAGTATTTCCGGAGATTTCGGAGTTGGGCTATATCCATTTAACGTGAGTGGTCGGGGCACGATGTTGCAGTCACCAAATAACACAAACTTTATCACTTTTCAAATGAGAAAAGTTCAATGTGTTAGTCTACACTTTCGTTTGAGTCAAAGGTGGCCTATAACCAGAGATCGAGTCATGGTTCCGACTGGATGATGTCATCAACGAGGGCCGCGCGCATTCACACCTGATTTGCAGATAAGACGACGCTCTCAGCTCTCGGTTACAGCCATAAAGAAGCTAAAGAATAATAATAAGAAAACATCTCCACTTGAAAAAAACTAAAATGGTGCCAACATGCATTTATCCCTAACCTGGGAAATCCCAGACTCCTTTCGTTCATTCCAATCTAAAAGACAGCCTGCGCGCAAGCGCAAGCGCGCTTTCCCGATTCTGGGAGCCAATCAGAGAGCGGGGAGGAGTGGCAAGACGGTGACGCGTACTACGGGACAAACGGAAGCTTGTAGTTTGAACTGACAACTGACATGATTGGCTATGGTCTACGTAGACATAATGATAGACATTCGTAACGCCCAATAAACGGCCGTTGGCGATCGCAAACCACACCACCGCTACGAGATATTTCGAAGGTGGCTTCCAGACCATATCTCACTTGTGATAAGGTCAGGTGTAAACCAGGCAAAGTTATCCCGGTTTTGAAAACAAAATGACAGCTTGGACGAAGTTGAGTTTTCACAGGCTTCCTCATCACAATCCAGAGTTATTGAAGCAGTGGCTAGTTGCCTTGAGAATGGACCCAAACATGGTCCGGCAGGCTTTGGCTGGGCCCTCCAATTCAACTTCGGAACACGAAAAAATGTTTCTATTACCTCATGGTTCATCATTCACGAATATCACAAATATCCTCCAGAGTTGACAGACACAGATTTCCTCACCCAGACATTCATCTCCTTGCCGCAAATCCCACTCAAGACAGCAAAGGCATTCTTCCTCTGTTGCCATTGACATACAATGTTCACATAAACACCACCAGGTACTGTCTTTTCGTAGATGGGCGGTTGCTTCCTGTTCTCTGGTGCACTGCTCCTCAAACTGTCTCCGCTTCCTTCTTTCTAATACCTCCTCATCTGTATACTCAGGCTCAAAACGATAGGGACGGCCATCATACTCAAATAAGTCCTCTTCAATCTCGACGTCTGAATCTTCAGCCACATCTTACTCGCAACAGAAAAGTTCTGAGCGTCTTCTAAGCAAAGTATCTGAATGAATGCGCGTGGCACATGTTGATGATGTCGTCCAATTGGAACCATGACTGGATCTCTGGTTATAAGCCACTTTTGACTCAAACGAAAGTGTAGACTAATGTTTCTCATTTGAAAAGTGATAAAGTTTGTGTTATTTGGTGACTACAACATCATGCCCCGACCACTCACGTTAAATGGATACAGCCCAACTCCGAAATCTCCGGAAATACTCCAAATTACACCAAAGCACAATGGGTGAGTAAATGATGTTGTTTTATCACCGAAATAAGGGCCAGATTGTAAAAACGTTGGTTGTCCTTTAAACCCCATTGAGCAATGACTCTAACTATAAGTCAAAATTGAGCATAGTTACAAAACATTACTTTTCTATTATTTGCTTAAATAAACCAAGAACATGTAATTTGGGAACTATAATGTATTGGTTGAACATAAGCAAACAAAATAAAAGGGTCAGGGAGAAAGGCCTGTCACAGTAACTGATTTTGAAGCACAATATATTGCTACAGATATATACTGCCATTAAGTTTGCAATATGTCAATAATGGTAAAAGTTATAGTTTATATACACACTGCCAATCAAATGTTTGGACATACCATGCACTACTTTCAACGTTTTCGATACATACAGAAGACATCAAATATTAAGCAAGATATATGGAATTATGTAGTAAAGAAAGAAAAGGTAAGGTTTTTTTTTAAATATATTTTCTATTCGAATCCACAAAGTAGCTATTGACCTCATATATTTGAGGTCTTTTGGTATGTATTTAAAATGTAGAAAAAATAAATCAAATGAGATGGTGTGTCAAAACTTTTGACTGGTAGTAGTATATATTTCATTTCAAAGGCCAGATACTTGTTTTTAAAGAAGACATAGTATCTGCTATTATAGTATTAAACATGCGATTATTATTTTATTATTTGTTCATTGTAAACTGCAATATTGATCTAAACCCTCTTAATAATAGAAACAGTACCACTGACGTCATGCGCAATACTACTCAAGTAGTACACTAGTTCAAAACTAAACTGTAGGTCAATGCAAGATTACTCAAACATGCATGAATCCATCGAAATACAACTCTGTGTAAGCTAATGATGAGGGAAGAGACTGATATTAACAGGGTTAGTCAATTTCCCATAACGTGTCCCCTTTAAGACAAGCTGTCTTAGCAAATGTCTACTTTGGAGCAATAAGTAAATCGTAACCTATTGCTTTGGCTTTATGGCTAGAAAATAGTCATGTTATAATGTTACCTCATCAGAAACATACATGGAGTTGTGTTTTGTTTTATTCACACGTTTGAGTAATCCTTTATTATTATCTACATCTCCAAAGCTTAAAATGTTCTGTTCACCTTGTGATGTCAAGAAGCAGCATTTTTCAAATTTACAGTTTCAAAATAACTCGCTTGCACTCGCAGGGAGGCGCTAACGAACCCTTTTCCTCCCCTTTTTTCTAATCCTGTGGTTGTGGTTTGCTTTCGTTCACAAACTGTTCTCTTTTTGGGCAGCGTTATTTTCCATTATAATTTTTATGTGTATCTCAACTTTTAACCAGTTGAGGATGCTAACGTGCCTTTTTGAAGATGTGCCCCATTTTAGGTTGTGCTTGTTTTAAAAGTTTCATAAATGAAAATTGCGGTAGAGTTAGATGTCTCCATAGGGTTACATTGGCCACTTTACATGATGTTTTTTCATTCTGAATTAACAGTTCGGAATTAAATAGTTCGGAATTAAATTATTCTCCTTCGAGTTTACATGGAAAACACATTAAATCGGCCTTATTCCGCTCAATGTCTGGGGGTTGGGAATGGTTCTGATTGTAAATACGTCTACCGGAAGAAAACAATCACACAATCAGTTGCTACCGGCTTTTTGATCATCTCAGTTTGGTTAGTGTTTTTCATGTTTTCTGCTATCCACTCTTTTCATTATTTATAGTTCTTCCAGCATACTTGGAAAAAAAAAGTTGTTTTGGTTCCAGACCAATGTTTGCTCCGGGCTGCCATCTTGCAGTGCATCACCACGTCAGAGGGGTGACACAACAAGCATGCGCCAAACGATCAGAATTATTTTTACATAAAATAAACGTTTATATGATCGAGGAATAAATTAATTCAAGTTTAAAATCGGAATAAGGTTTAATTAATTCCAAATAATAATAATAATAATAATACATTTTATTTAAAAGCGCCTTTCAAGACACCCAAGGACACTGTACAAAACAAAGTTAAAACATAAAAATACTTAAAATACAAAGATAAAAACAGAGATACGAAAACTGGAAAAAAAAAAAAATAATTTTCATTAGGAATTAAGTGTTTGCATAGTCTTTTTAAAGCAGAATTCATTTTTATTCAGAATTAAATTACTTTTAATCGGAATTAAAGCTCTCATGTAAACTTGGCAATTATGACACATTTCACATGATTAATCCAAGATGGTGGACTTCCAGCTTGGGAGGGGGTGTGGTCACAATGTATTTTTTGTTCCTATTCCCATGATCTGTGTTCCCAATTTGATTTAGCTATGTCAACATTTTTGTTGGGACGTCCCATTGGCAAGGACAGATTTTTGGCCTAATTTCATGGCAACATGATGGGAGATGGCGTGAGGGCGTTACTGACTTTTTTCATCGAGACCATGTCACGAATGTGTCTCCCAAATTTTGTACGTCTATGACAAAGTAAAATTTAATTGTTTCATACAAATTTCCTAGTTTTTTTCATAGTTTGTGCGAAAGTACTTGCGTCCAGTAATATACCCGTGGGGTCGCTCGTCACTGACCTCTTTGATTACTCACATGCCCAATGCACATTTTTGGAGTTAACCAGGGTTAACCCTCTAGGCGCCACTGTCGACTTGAGTTGACAAGATGCCACTCTGAATAAAATGGCCGATTTTTTCAAATAGGATGTTAAATTTCACTCAAGCTCCCCTGCACTAGACATACTACATCTCCGAGTCAGAATTACGTCATGCTTATATACAAAATAGTCAAGCTAGAAGGCATTGAATCAGTGTGAGTGGGGCCAGTGTGCAGTGGAGCTAGTGTGCCTGTGAGCCATTGTTATCAAAGATATTGCCAACTCGAGCTCAGTCACCTCGAGGGACCTCTCCCCAGGTGTTGCTGGCTGATCGCACGGCCCTGGGAAGTGGCGAGGTCTGAGCGGGAGGAGCTGTAAAGTACGCTGCCGCCTGGACCTTGGATACATAGATACAGCAGTAATGATCCCCAGACCTTGCTTTGCACTGCTGAACAATCACAGTAGGCCGTGCGCCACCCTCTGCGCTCTGACCTAATTATGACATCACAACTCGGCCTAAACATGCTGGGTTTGTGTGTTAAACATGTGTGAATGAAACAAAACAACTCCAACTCCAGGTATGCTTGTGATGAGGAAACAATGAGGAATCAATTGTGAGGATTTTAATTGTGTCGTAAAAACAAGCCCTCACCTTGGTTGTGTGTGAGCGTTAGGACGTAGTTATCCACACTGGAGACTGGGGGATTCCACCTCAACACAGCGCCTTGAGGTGTAATGTTTATCGCTGCCAATTCAGAAGGCATGTCCATAGCTGTAAAAAAAATAAAGAAAGAAATGACACAATGAACTAAAGCTTCTATCAGATGAATACAACACATAAAGGTGGAGCTGAACAAGTTTATTTGGTACTTCCATGCATTAAGTAGTGAAACTTCAAAAGGGCAAAGATACAACAGGTGTAGGAGCAAATGTCCTTGTACAATAACACACTTCCAACAATTGTCAAGCAGCTTTGTTGAATCCATCATTATACTTTTCCACTGTCTGTGAAGTAAGCTATAAGTGAAGCGATAAGGGTCAGTGTCATCTTGTTTATGGTATTTCTTATTGTTGAAAAATATGAACCATTACAACAATATGGATCTAACTATAAAGTTGTTACAATTAATTGAGAAAAGGAGAGTAAAGTCAAACTCTATTTTTTTGCTCCTTGACATAGTCTTTTATTATTAGATCTTTATTTAACACCAGACAGCATTACAGCAAGCACTAAAGGTCTGCCACATAAAAAACACATTCAAATAATTACTACTGTATCTATGTATGTACTATGAATCAAACATTTTAAAGATGCATAGATTTATTGTGAGAATGGTCGCAAAGTTTGAGCCAGAATATTGGTGAGCTGTTTTGACACTTTCTGCCACAGTAAACAGAGGCAAAAATATGCAGTGCCCAAGACAAGGACATGCATATTTAACAACTCCAGTCCAAAAATGTTGCAGTGGTGTTGTTTTTTACTTTTTATTTGAGTGATCGGTTTCCTTCCTATTTTAGAGAAATTATTATTATACCAATCAGGCCAATCAAATATCTTAAATGCTAATTAAAATGCACATGTCACCTTGTTGGCACTGACTCTGTTTAATTGAATTTTATAAGAAGACAAAGGCGATTACAAAAAACAAAAACATGACACCTTAAGTGAACTGAAAGTGAAAGAGTTCTTTAATCTTTAAAAGGCCAATATTAGGCTACATTATGATTTATTTACAGTTGTTACCTGGTCTGGTGTTTTGTTTCATTCACACATGTTTAATACACAAACCCTGCATATTTAGGCTGAATTCTCAAACTGAAAACACTTGTGATGTCATGTGGTAATACGGAAAGTGCTTCACACTCCATACCTTCACTAGAATAATTTGGATGATTTCAGCCCTGGAATCTCAAATGAACTAAAGTTAAATAGAGCTATTAACCTGAAAACAGCCACTTCAAATGGAACAGAGCATTTTGAGCTTTGAAGATGTAGACAGACTCATAAAAAGAGTTACTCAAACATGCATGAATGAAACAAAACACAAATCCAGGTATGTTTTTGAAGAAGTAGCAACATTATAACATGTCTAAAAGCTCGCAAGAATCCATGCTGTGCAATAATAGATCTGTTAAAAGATTATTACACATTCAAAACCAATCAAGGTCTTCACCACCATCCAATTAGAAGAGTCTACTCCCAGAGGAGCTCTACATTTGTCCCATTTAATTATGTCTACAACTTGATTACCGTTTCCTTAATTCAACCTCACATTAAAGGGGAAGTCTACAGTCAAATACCCCATAGTACCTCTCCAGAGCCACTTCTCTCCATCCTTGTCTCTATTCTATTCCCTCACTGCTGGACATGCCAAAATTGAGTTTGAATGTAATTATCCCTTTAACCCCGATGTTTCAACCTCAATTTCTCCTCAGGCGGGTGTGTTTTGGCAGATGACAGGAGCACACAGAATAGCCATGTGTTTCCAAAACTCAAATGAGGTAATTAATACTGCCTTAGCCTCACCACAATAAAGAAAGAATTGCACTCATTAGCGAACTGAGCAGTGTTCTTATCTCTAAAATAAATGAGTCAACCTGATTAAAATCATTACACTAATTGCAAGAGGAGGCCAAGTCCATGAAAGAGGTTCTGAATATGCAAAAGAGTTGACAGAAATAAATGGGAAATTTGTGTTCTTTAGTATTCCGTCACTGTGTTTTTATCCTTCCTTCATTATTACTCAAATGTCATCAAGTTATTAATAGTGTAAAACAACTGGTAAAATGGGACCAGGTACAGGACTTTTAAGCATCAGTTTCCAAGCTTCCAAGCTTCAGCTTCCTTTTTAAGCATCAGCTTCCAGCCAATCGTAGAATGAAATCATCCTCTCTCCTTTTCCCATTGTTCAAAATGTCTGTAGTTACACAGAGTTACACCACATTAAGTTATATTACTGCTTTCATACTGCTTATGAGCTCTCAGTTCCAAGCTCTCAGTGTTTAAAATCAGATTTGAAAGGTAACGCGTGACCTATCATTACATCCAATCAGGGTTAATTATTACTCTGTGCTGAATGGCGTTTAGCACCCAACCGTAAATGGTTCATTAGGAAAACGGTCATTATGTACTGTCAGGGAGCACTTAGCATAGCATTATCATAATATTAAACTATGTGATCTTCTGTGAAAGGTAACAAACTGAAAACTTAAATGCTCTCATTTGAATGTATGTACTTGTGACAAACTGGAAGTACTTCACGCTGAGACTGTGAGAGCAACACAAAGGCTTGCACTGAAATAATCTTTTTTTTAGTTTTTGCTCACAAAAGAACCGCTGGTGGACTTTTACAGGCTAACAGTACATGGCCCCTATACAGTGGTACCTCACCTTACGAAATTAATTCGTTCCAGAAGTGGTTTCGTAACTCGAATTTTTCGTAAGTTGAGTAGCTATTTCAATGGAAAAAGCCTGATTCGTTCCAAGGCCCCGTTCAAAGTTTTTTTTTAAATAGTGTTACTTTTTTTTATAGTGCGTGAAAAGTCCCTCAGTCGTCCAGGTAGAATCCATGATCAAAGGAGAAGTTCAATTTGTCAACTGGACAAAGTTTGTTTGGTTGAAAACGTTTTGCCGCTCATCCGAGAGGCTTCGTCAGCTCTGGCCCTCATGCTGGTTCGACCCTGTTTATATCTAGCTGCAAGGGAGGAGCTAGCTTCCCTGAACAAAGCTCTGACCTATCCCCGCTACTCTCTTTTGTTTTACGAATTCCTCTGGCGTCTTGTATTAGCATATCTATCAGCCCGCTCACTACACTGAAACAACTCTGAAACCATCAGCTAATCTGTCTCTTTGTATTTCAAATTTCTCTGGCGTCCAATTCCCTATTCAAGACAACGACCCTCTCCACCCCTCTGCAATGACTTGTCTGTCCTAATGATTCTTTGTTTGAGAATCGAATTATAGATGGGAGACAAGTTGTGTCTAACTCCCCATTTCTGTTTAACGACGGATTCTCTTTTTTGACAAAAATAGCCTCTTTAACTCCCCTCTCAAACCAGTTCTTTTCCCTGGCTAAGATCTGAACCTCACTGTCCTCAAATGAATGGCCCGCGGCTTCTAGGTGAAGATGTACGGCAGATGACGGTCCACTCTGGCCCGCCCGCCTGTGTTGGTACATCCTCTTGTGAAGTGGCTGCTTGGTTTCCCCAATATAGCGCTCACTGCAGTCTTCACTACACTGAATGGAGTAGACCACATTGCTTTGTTTGTGGCTCGGTGTTTTGTCCTTTGGGTGGACAAGTTTTTGTCTTAAAGTGTTTGTGGGTTTGAAATAAACTGGGATTTCATATTGTCTGAAAATCCTCTGTAGTTTTTCCGAAACGCCGGCCAGGTACGGAATCGCTACCTTCCCTGGAAGCCCTCTCTGTTTGTGGATATCCTAAATGGGCTGTCAACAAAACCAAGAGAGACAAGGGCAAGAAACAAGATAACAGAGAATCCGAACCCAGGAGGAAAGGGGTAGCGATTCCGTACCTGGCCGGCGTTTCGGAAAAACTACTATATAAATGAAGTTATTACCTGATGGTTCTCAATTTGTTTTATCATCACCGCAGTGTGCGCTTAGCAGCTGAAACTGCACTCTACAGTCTGCCCAACAAGAAAACAATCTATTTTCTGATTGGCTGATTTTTTGAGTTTCTGAGTTTTTTTTCGCTGAAAACGCGCG
Organism: Paratrypauchen microcephalus; assembly: GCA_036785185.1. Lineage (NCBI taxonomy): Eukaryota > Metazoa > Chordata > Actinopteri > Gobiiformes > Gobiidae > Paratrypauchen > Paratrypauchen microcephalus. The sequence continues at coordinate 6,416,710 of JAVJIX010000021.1, read as the reverse complement.
GTGCCTGCATAAACTGAGCCACACAGACCGATTTTCTGGGCACAAAAAACAAAACAAAAAAAAATCAGCGTGAGAAATGCCATGTGTGGCATGTGAGCGTGTGAACACGTCGAATTGCGTGTGTCACACTCTCAATGCGTGAGACTTGAGAGCCCTGTTATAAATATTGTTTGATTTGATTTGATTTGGTCTAGAGGAGGCACGGTTTGAGCACGGGTCTCGTGAGTACACCGGGTCATGCTGCGCTATCACACACGTGTCCGCGGGCAGTCTTCTCCCCCCTCCCCCTTCCCCCCACACTTCACTATTAATACATTTTGTGGAAAATCTATGAAAGTTTGAGTGTTTAAACGAGAGACAAACGTGAGAAAAGTTAAAATTCAGTCTGAGAAAAGTGTATAATGTGTGTGGCTGAGCGCGCATTATTTGAATTTTTGAGATTTCGCGTTTCCCGTAACTTGAATTTTCTTTCGTATCGAGAGACCAAAATTTAACGTGAAGGCGTTTCGTAACTTGGAATTTTCGTTTGTTGGGTCTTTCGTAAGGTGAGGTACCACTGTATAGGCTATTAATGTCTCTTGCCTTTACTTGCCCACTTATCATGGTGTAGGGAGGAGGCCGTAAACTAAAATATGGAAAATCGTGATATGAAAAGGAAAACATTAATACATTAAATATAATGCATGTGTCAATAGAAATAATTGCTATTATACCATCAATTTGTACAAACATGTAGTAATTTGAACATTTTCCCTACATTTTTAAAACCGTAATTATTGTCATATTATTGTTAAAGGCGCACTGTGTAACTTTTCTAGTGGAGGGTCCGTCAACTGCTTGTCTCCATGTTGTCTTATTGCTTTGCCTGAGATGTTCCACAGTATGGCGTTAAACAAATGTTTCTTTATTACACAAAGTGTTTTTATTTCACAAAACTACAGAAAAAACAAGCATTATTACTGTAACCAGGGCCACTTCTCCTCAGATCCAACCTTAAATCAAATGCCATACTGTAGAACTTTTCAGGAAAAAACAATAACATCTACATGGAGTTAAGCAGGTGGTAACATAATGCACCTTTAAGCACAAAATTATGACACAAAATTTGAATGTCATCCCATGCTAATCTTGATGTCGCTGTTAAAAAGAATTCAGGTATTATATCATGTTTTCCTGCAATAAAAACTTTTTGGAAATGCTCTTTTCTTTATGTTTGTAGCTTTCACATTGCATTTGATTATTTCGCCTGACAAGCCCTGCAAACACTTTCATTTCATTGTTCACTTGAAAAAGGCAATTTGTGAAATACTCCAGCTTTAAATGATTTATAATGCATATTTAGAATTCCCTCTATTGGATGTTTCAAGTTATGTTTTCATAGTCAGATTCTTTTAAAAGCGAAGCATACATTTACCGGTAGTCTAGTCTAAAAACAGTTATCTCCCATGGGCCATTTTTCAGCAGCAGACATCTTATTTTGGCATTCATTTGTAGAGAGAGAAGAGCCCTGCAGCCTGCTAAACCGTGTTAAAAAGAGACATTTTGCATTCAAACATTGAGTATTGTTTTGTGGTGGTTATAATAAAGGGTTATGTGGATATCAAAGTACTGCAGTCTTCATTCTGTTGTTCTGAAGTTCTCAAACAGGCTCTCATTTGACTTGTATTTTGCCACTGTGAATGTAGAAGCTAATCTGGTGATTTTTGGGACTGGGTAGATTGTAGTGTGGCACAAAGCCATTGTGACAAGTGTTTGCTCTGGTTTGCAAAGATTTCTCAACTAATGGCACTCTAGTTTTCAACAATGATGGAGTGGATGAAGTGGATTTTTAAAAAGGTTTTGTTGCACTGCAAGGTGCACTGTGCAACTTTTCTGGTGGAAAATGTTCAATGGTATGACAATAAACATATCCATCCAGCATTTATTCATTACAGATGTTTTTACTGCTCAAAAATACATTAATTCCTTCTGTGAATAAAGGTGGATCTGAATTGTAATGCAGCATAGTGCTGTAACTTGTTTGTCTCCCTTGTCATAGATAGGTTTAATCTATACTGTGGAACATTCTTAACTCAGCAATAACATTTCCCCTGAGACAAGCAGGTGGCAGACTCTTCACTAGAAATTTTACACAGTGCACCTTTAAAAGCAACCCTTATTTATTTTTTATTCGATTTCAGCTCATACAATGCTTATCAATAGGCCGAGCCCTCTGATGAAACCTCTTTCCCCTCTCTGGCAGCTCTTGTACACAGAGCAAAGAACTAATCAATAGAAAACAAGGTGGTCCAGCCTGCAGCGGTGGACCACAGGATAGAAATGGCTTGGCTCTGATAAGCAGGGTTTTTGGATTGACTGGGGCTTACACATTGTTCGATACAAAGACACAAGAAAATTGAAGCCTGGTATGAGGCTAAAGAAGGTTAAAGGTCTAAATCCTCACCATAGTGAACAAAAACAAGACGGAAATTTGTAAGGTTATACTGTATGTGGTAAAGTCCACTTAACCCTCCGGTCGTGTTCGCCTCCAGCCCCCTACTTTAGTGTTCCCGGTCAAAATTGACCGGTCTGTTTTAACTGCTCTTAAATTAGCACAAACATTTTTTTTTCCACACCAATTTTTTTATTAAGCATTCTTTAGTTGAGAACAATGTTTCAAAGTAGTGTCTAACAACAATTTATAGAAGTAAACATTAAATAACATCAGTTAAAATACAATTGGGCACTGAAAATGAACTACAAAATGAACATATAATACAAAAAATAAATGGAATACCAAACACCAAACTCAACAGGGTGTGTGTGTGTGTGTGTGTGTGTGTGTGTGTGTGTGTGTGTGTCTGTGTGTGTGTGTGTGTGTGTGTGTGTGTGTGTGTGTGTTTTCATGCACATGAGTGGCATGTGACACTCAGGTCAGAGTGGGCCTTGCAAACATAAGCATGACATTAGCAGCATGTCAGGCTCGTTTTGATGTCTCTAGGGGCATAGAGGCCACAACGCTTCCTTTTCTGCCCATGTCCTTGTTGGGGGAGAGCAGCCAGGGCTGGGGCTGGGGCTGGAGCTTGCATGCTCCTAACCAGACTGGCGGAGGCTGGTGTGCGGGGAATGTGCTGGCGTTGCTGTATAAGAGGAGTCACCAAAGCGAGGAAAAGTCTCCTCTTGAAACTTTTCCCCTGATTCCAGGTTAGGTCGATTGCTGTCCACACCACATACGCGTTGAAAGCTAACACATCCAGGATGTTGTGGAACAGTGCCACAGGCCAGCAAGCCGTCATCCGCTTACAGGTGTATGTACCAGTAAGCTTCAATAAAGGAACAATAAATAATAAGAGATTAGGAACAATATTCAATCTGTCATACACAAAATGCTGATTCACCTAGATAAAAATAAAATAAAATGCATGATGAGACTTTACATTACCTTATCAAGGCAGTCAACGCCTCCCTTGTTCTTGTTGTAGTCCTGGATCATCAGGGGCTTCCTGTCCTCTGTGGCGCTGATAGCGGCGTCTTTGTGTACTGTGCTCATCAGGATGACATTTCTGTTCTTCTTGGGAACGTATGACACAAGAGTGTGAGTGTCAGTGAATGCAAATTGTGATGAGAGTGCCTGTCTTCCTCTGGTCGATACCAGCGCAGGGGGAAGTTCGGGCTTGTTCTTCTTCACTGTCCCTACCATGGTGAGCTTTCTTTTCAGTAGCTCCTGACCAAGAGCATGTGATGTGAGGAAGTTGTCACATGTGATATTATGCCCTTGGAGACCGGTTGTCATGTCCAGCACAACACGCATACCCTGGTTTGTATGTCTGTGTATGTGTGTGTGTGTGTGTGTGTGTGTGTGTGTGTGTGTGTGTGTGAGAGAGCTGGGGCAGTGTGTATGGGGATGTTTTCTGTATGTTGAATGAATTTACTCTGGATACCCATTCATTTCCTATGGCGGTCACTTTTGACCGGGAACACCACAGGTGTAACAAGGTTGATTAAAACACTCAAAATTGAATGAAATAGGTGATCATCACTTTTATATGTTCAAGTCCACAGTGTGGAGGATATCATAAGGTCTTGAGGTAATCAGATGAAAAACATAATATTTATGAATATTATAAGTTGTAAAACGGTCAGATTTGACCCGAACACGACAGGAGGGTTAAAGGAGACTTTTTCAGATATTTAGTATTTATCTAAGTATTTAACATTTTGTTAATTGTAAAGCACAATATGTATCTAAATGTAAAATATTAGAAATAGATTTTAGATACATTGGTTTCCTGATCAAAACTGCAGAGTTGATAGACCCTGCCTCTTCAGAGTGGCATTTCACTGTATCAGGCAGTGTTTATGTCTTTCATGTGTTTTATTTTTGAATAATAGCGCCATATATGGACCCTACATCTCTGACCAAAAGAACTTTTTAAATAACTGCAGGTACCAGTGAAATCATAGATTTAGGCATCTTGTGGCAATATTCGGGTTTTAAAGATCCCATGACATGGTACTTCTTGATGCTTTTATATGGCACCTTAATGGTTCCCTAATACTGTAAATGAATCCTTCTTCAAAATCAAGACTCAGTGCATGAGAAAGCCTCATGAACACAGTCGGAGTCAAAAATATCTCTCTCAAACACTTTATTCTGGGCGTTGTTGCTTGAATGCAAATGAGGAGGACAGAGACAGGCCAGTGCAATGGGTGGGGGTGTGGCCAAACTCTCCGCTCTTTCCTCTTTAGCGGTGCGATGTGCGCTGGCTCCACTTCCGCGTTTAAGCGCGGAGGAAGATATGAGATGATTTCCATTGAAAAATAAACACATTTCCACAGAAAATAAAATTAAACCACTGCTGTTTCAGAGGTTCGGAGGCTCGGATAAAGGACATCCGAGCCTGGAAACACTCTCACGTGCCTCCAGACAAATAAAAAAACGCATCTCGCATTGTGTAGCTCGTTTGCGGTCCAAAGTCTCTGGGCGTGATTTCCAGAGACAGTGGGTAGACATCCAGACGGGGGGTAGAACTGCATTTGTATTTTTCCCTGAGTGTGGCGTCAGAAATTTCCCTTGTTCAGAAGCGCCCGTTTGGGATGTCTTTTTTTCAAATGCGGAAAAGGATGGCAAATGCTCAGTTTACACATTTCGCAACTTTTAGCCATGGGGGGGGGTAAACAGGGTAGGGGGGCTCACATTAACATTCAAAAACCTCAGAAAATTTCATGCCATGGGGCCTTTAAACTTTTAGTGGATTTAACCTAAATTTCAGGCTTCTCAAGTGATTTGAGGGAACCTAAAATATTTTAGTTAGAATATCAATAGGAAGAGGGATAAAATGGATTGAAAAACTTGATGAGCTTGAGTGAGGAAAGAAATTGTTATGATTTTTTCATTTTTTTTTTCCATCATCCAGCCAAAATGCTCCAAGCCCTACCAAATGCTCTTTTGTATCAGGCATTTTTCCCTTTTAAAATGAGGACACTAAAACATACACCCTTCCTTTTCAAAATGACTAATAACAATGTCCTTGTTTTTTAAGCCATTACATCCTTTGCCAAGGAAGTGGATTACTTTTCCAATCTCCTATTTGTGTAATGTTCAAAACGGTATTAACGTGTGCCTTGTTATGCTTATTATGCTTATTATAATAAAGGCATATCTTATTATCTTATAATCAAAATGTTATTAACAATTTCTAACAAGGCTGATATTAAAGTAATGTTCAAAATGTTATAGTCCCGGTGGCTCTGCTCTTGCTTAGTACGCTGGGGTTGTTAAAAAAAACAGATAACATTTTCCGAGGAAGAGTTAAGTGAAAGTGAGAGAAAAGGAGTTTTACTGCATCTGATTCCCTGGGCTGGATTGTTGAACCAGCTCTCGGTGAATCAGGTCTCATTGGCATGCAAACACTTTCATTTCTCTGGTTCCCTCCTGTCCTGTCCTCTCCAAAGCTCTCCTGCTTGCTCCTCATCTCTCACACTGGAGATTATGCATACAGGGCCAGGAGAGTGTGTTAATCTTAGTGCTTCCACAAAGTGATATAAAACTGTTTCAAGGCTATCTTAAAAGTTCAGAGACTGAGGCAATTAAGGAAAGTGCTAATGAAGTGCAGTGGACAGAGGCATTCAGAGGTGCATACACATGAAGGGGGGAACATACCAATTATAGTAGGGTTTCAGTTGTCTTATACTAGGCCTGTCACAATAATTACTATATGGACAACAGTATGTGCAATATACATAATATAGGAAAACTGGAACAACATATCTGAGGGGGTCAATATTTATGTACATCTTTGCACTACTGTGATTTTTTTGGTTATTTTTTTGGCTATATGACAACATTTAAAGGTGCATTTTGAAACTTTTTTTGGTGGAGGGTTGAACCGTCAAATGCGTTTTCCATGGACATGTTATTGTTTTGTCTGGAATGTTTCACAGTGCGGTATTAAACTTTTCTATCTGCATGGAGACCAAAACAGACAATGTTACAGCTCAGATCTGTGGAGAAGCAGCCCTGCTCACAGTCAGAATGCCTGTTTTTCTACATATTTTGAGCTATAAATCCACCCGTAATTGAATGTTTAATGTCATACTGTGGAACATTCCAGGAAAAGCAATAACATCTCCATGAAAACAAGCAGGTGACAGACCCTCCCCACTAGACCCACCAGAAAAGTTACACAATGCACCTTTAAGGCGTAAAAGATTGAATTAATAATTTCTGTGACATTACAGATGTAAACTAAATACCAAAGTGTTTCATTCTGTTCTTTATTTGCTGCTCATGGTTTTTATCAATATTGTAGATTTAGAATTTTGTTTTGTGGTTTAAAGATCCCATGACATGGTACTTCTTGATGCTTTTATATGGCTTCTTAATGGTTCCCTAATACTGTAAATGAATCCTTCTTCAAAATCAACACGTGCATGAGAAAGCCTCGCGAACACAGACATGGTTCCTTGTTTTAGCGGTGCGCTGTGTGCTGGCCCCACTTCCGTGTTTTAAGAGCGGAGGAAGAAAGGAGAGCCGTTTCAATGAAGAAAAAAAACACATTTTCACAGAAAATAAAATTAAACCACTGCTGTTTCAGAGGTCCAGAGGCTCAGATAAAGGACTTCCGAGCCTGGAAACACTCACATGTGCCTCCAGGCAAATAAAAAAACGCATTTCGCATTGCGTAGCTCATTCGCGGTCCATACTCTCTGGGCGTGATTTACAGAGACGGTGGGTAGACACCCAGACGGGGGGTGCAACTGCATTTTCCGTGTGACGTCAGAAAGTTTCCTTGTTCAGAATCGCCCGTTTGAGCTGTGTTTTTTTCAAACGCAGAAAAGGACCGCAAATGCTCAGTTTACACATTTCGCAACTTTTAGCCATGGAGGGGGAGCTCACATTAACGTTCAAAAACCTCAGAAAGTGAAAATTTCATGCCATGGGACCTTTAAATCTACTCTAGGGTTATCATTTATTGTCTACAGTATATGTATTTCAACAATCACACTTCAAAATTTGTTATTGTGACAGGCCTATTCTACACTACACTTACAAGTCATGTTTTATCATATGACATGGTACTTGTTATAGTTGTAAATGGATAATAAAAATAACTAAACATGAGAATAAAATGATTGTAAATATGTGTGTAATATTTTGTGAGTGGCTGGCCAGTATGAGCTACTCACCTGTAAACACAGAGGTGCTAACTGCCTTGCTCTCCTGGTTTTCACGAACAGCAATCAGGCTGATCTCGTACTCTGTGGCTGGGAACAGACTGGACAAGGTGTAGTTGTTCACATCACTGTCAATCACCATGCTGTCCTCTCGCCCTGCACCACATGACAACGCACATGAGAATACACAGACACCAGGGAGCTAGTGGGTACAACATAAGAGTTTAGATATATTTAGTGAACAGGACATGTTTTCATGTTTTGGTTTGTGATAGTATCTTTGGTGAACATTGATCATAGTTCTACATCAGTTAAGTGGTAGTTTGTGGAAACAGTTACAAAAGAATGCATACATAATAACCCCAAGCTATGCTATCAACACGGAAAATTCCATACAAAATGCAGGAACACTTTAAGCACAAGTTTAAACATTCATTTAATATCTCCTTCCCATGTAACCAAGTATAACACTATATTACTGTTATATAAAAAAGTAAACCAATGTATTTAATATTTTTAGTAAAACATATACTTGATATAATTGTATTAATTATGTTTTAGTGACATTAGTAGTAGATATTTAAAAGTACCGTATATGATACCTTGGGCAGAGAGATAGGAGAGTTTGTAGTGTTTGAAAGGAGCCAGTGGTGTGATCCAGGAGAGGGTCACAGAGTCCTCTGTCACATCAGACACCAGCAGCTCTTTGGGTGGGTCTGTACCTGGAAGAGGGCAAAGAAGAGTCTTCATTTATCCAAGCTAATGCATATTACATTAACATGATTAATAATAATAATAATAATGCATTTTATTTAAAAGTACACTTAACAGGCACAGTAAGTAATGTTTGATATAGTGACAAAAAATGTGAGAATGTCCAGGAGTTGACAGTTAATTTATGATTTGAAGAAAAAAAAAAATATATATATATATAAAGAACTACGAATTCCTCACTGAATTAAAGCACTGGAGTGGAACGAGAATGAAAAGTTCAATGTTATACCTTAAGACTACATTTAAGTAATCCTGAGTCTTTGTGCTCTTGAAAGCTGAGACGACTTTATCCTTACTTGTTATTTTTCTACATCTTTAATCCCCTTTCCATTTTACATAAACAAATCTTTGTGTCGTGCTTAGTGTAAGTATGAGTGTGCGAATGCATCTTAAGAAGTAGCAGATTTTGTGTACGTAAAGACTTATCATCCAGCCATAAAAACAGAAAGAGAGGTCTGTGATGGAGCCAGGTCTGCTCAGAGTATTCCCTCGGCAGTCCCGTTTTGTGTTATGTTACTCTAGAGACAACAGAGAGGCGCTGCAAAGGTTATAGCCAAAACAATGTGGGCAAATGCAGTAATTAAAAGCTCCTAAGTGCTAAATAGAAATGGAAAAGAACTGGACAAGGATTGAGAGTTTCAAAAGAGAAAAGTGGGGAGAAAATTGTTATTCTGAATGAGCAGCTGTCCCATTTATAATTCAAAGCTTAGGTCTAATTAAATGGTTCCTGGATAGAATTCAGTAGTTATTATCTAATCATGGATGGATATATAGCTTACAAAGTAGCACAACAGAATAATGGCAAAGTAATGCTTTAATTTACGTGTGGCTGTGGAAGTATATAGTTATATGATAATTCCCTGACATTATTGACTATATGATTCCATTTACATTACATTACAGACGTGACCCCAGGCCTGAATGCATTATTGTAGGAATGCAAATGCTCAGATTAGCACATCTATCTTGTTCGAGCTTTAGGATAGAAACACGTTTTAGTATTATAGTACTATATATACATTGTTTTGTTTAAATATTCAAATATATTTGTAATTCTAAAAAAAAAAGTGTGACTTTGAGATTGAGATGACTGATTATAAAGGAAATTACCACTACAACTACTGGTATGGATAAATACCTCCTATTTATACTTCCATGTACTTCCATGATAATTACTAGCAATGTAGCTGTTAGGAGTGGACTACCAACCACTATTATTATTTTGAGGAACCAACATTGCTCTGTTCCACCTTGTGAGAGATAAGCAATTCCAAGTATGTTTTGATGAGGAAACAACATCATAACACAGATAAGAAAATAGCGTAATATGGGACCCTTAATGTATGTTCTAAAAATATTCCAAAATCAGTGCATAGGATATTATACAGACAGGTGCACTGCAGTGTTTCAAAATCCCTACCCAATCCATAGCAGTCCACCTGCTTATCACTGTGTGCGGGAGAATGAGAGGAGACAGCAGTGTGGCTCAAGGCTGCCAGGGCTCTTATATAGAAAGAGCAGAGTAATCAGATAACTGCAGGTGTCTCTGGCTCTGGCACCACACTAATACAACCATCTATGGTGACTTCTCTCTTTGTCGCTTCAGCTTTATTTTTCTCTTTTCATTTTCCTTTCTACTGGAAAGACAGCATCTCTTCTGCCTAATCCTGACGCGCAAGTGAGTCCTTGTGTGCAAGGAATGAAAGAATACTTGAAATCCAAAGGGAGATATTGAGAGCTGTATTCACGTATGAAATAAATGGGCCATTGTCTGTTTACAATGAAGGTGTAACACTGTGAGGAACTTAAGATTTACATCAAAGGGAATGGAGAAGAGAACACGTATCGCAAACAATTACTGAAATAGTCTACATTATAAGGATATTAGAGGCTAACACCTTTAATCCAATTGCACTAGATTTAATAAGGAAAATGCTCTTATTTAGCTTGGAGTCAGAAAGCTACTGTAGCAACCATCAGCCCTATGACAGCTCAGAGAAAAAATATTTTTCTGGAAAGATTGTAATGCATATGAAGTAATCAGCAGAAATCCATTCACACAGCATTATGGTCATACATGGTCATACATGTGTTTTGGTTGAAGAATATATGCCGGTATATATTCAATCATTAGTACTGCATCATCTGTTTCGCAGACATATGCTTCACAGAGTAATTTCATTTTCAAACAATCATTATGAAGTTGCTTTTGCAAAGAACCAGAGAAAAGCTTTTTATTGCAGTGCCAAGGACAAGTTTAGAAGAAATAAGTCTACGCACCATGTAGTGGTGATAAAACGTTTATTTGTGTAAATATATTGAGTCAGATTTACAGAGCTTTATTTGGTGTGTTGCCAAATATATAATCCAATGGTACTAGACTGATTGCAAAACTCAAGTTTGTCACTGCAAAATCTCTTTAGCCTCTTTATGAAGTTTTTGGTACAAATCCAAGGTCCACGAAAAAGAAAATACAACCTGTCAAACACCATCATTATTTTAATGCAGTAACTTTTATTGATCTTCTATAGAGATAATATTATATCTATAATAATATTTATAATAATTAAAGGAGCAATGGTATATGTTATTTTGAAGAAAATATATTTCAGATATTTCAAGTATTGAGGCATTTATATAGTTTATGAGATAATTAAACTTGTTGAATGGGTGAGAACGGGTTGGGTAATGATGATGGCTGCTGTCAGCTCACCTGTGGTGAGAGAGGCCGTAATAGGCTCAGAGGTAGAGTCTCCTTGTATAGTGATTAAAGTGATGGTGTACTGTGTCGCAGGCAGCAGGCCTCGAACCAGAGACCTGGTCTTGGATCCGTCCAGTGTGTCCTTAGCGGTGTCTGTCCCATCGGCCGAGCTGTAGCTGAGAATGAAGAGATCTGCGGGGGGCGCTGGAGAGCTCCAGGCCACCAGCACGGCATTTGAAGTCAACTCTGACAGGAAGAGGTGAGTTACGGGCCTGATTCCTGGAGGAGTGGAGGTTTCAATGTCAGCCAAGGATGCATAAAAGAGCTGACCACAAGGAGCAAAAGTGAGTGAAGAAGAAAAGGAAATGCTGCTGCTATTATGAAGATGACAGAGGAGGAAGTCAGTGATGGATGTAGGTGGTCCGGGCGGCCATGATGGGTCCTTTATTACACAGTTGAGAAAATTGGCCTTGGGTGAAATCTTGATGAGGTAGGTTAGAGAAAGAGCACAAGGAAGTGCCAGTAATGATTTAATTGGCCATAAAAGGCAGAAATAATGTGATTACGTGGCATTAAAATAAAATGTAACTGAAATTATGATCGTGATTAAAAAGCCAAATGCAGACATTATTTGAGAGAGAAACGCAATTAATTCTGTTCAGTTAACATATAAATTCATTTGGGGTGATTAAAGACAGGCCATAAATTTCACAGTATTTTCACTGAAATGTAAATGCTTACTTCATTTGAAAATGGAATGTAATGCAGCTACTGTTAGCATGGTTCCAGGGCATATGCAGCAGAAAGGATAAAACTAATGCAATATTTGGGCTTTAACATAACTAGTATGAAATGAATATGAAATATGAAAGTTGTGTCTCACTCAAACCTGCTGGTGTGAAAGCCAAATTCAATGTTTTCAATGTTTAATAACATAATTAAAACATAAAACTACATTTCAACTAAATAAATTGCAACAGGCTTGTTTTTGCTTTACTGAATACTAAAATTCCATTCTGGAGAGCTGGTAGGGGCGGTTCTTTTACGCAGATGAAGGTCAGACTGTTTGGCTGCTAAGCTTGTTCAAAACACTTTGGGTGAGGAGACATTTAAAAAGTGTTAATAACTGAGAAGGAGGCAAGAGCATTTAAATTAGCAGGCTACTATTTAGAGATCGTTGTTTCACTTGTTCTTTCAGAGAGCCTTCAAGCCAGTCTGAGTCGGAGAAAGATCTTGTATGAAGAGTTCACCACAGTGCCGGTTGACAGATGTTGCCAATTTGACGAAGTAATAAGTTGACATGAGTTTGATGGGCAATTACTTCCCCTTATTCGTGTTCTTTAAAATCTCTCATTTCACCATTGTCTCCGCTCAGACCTCTCCAGATGGTTAAGATGGTTAAAAAATCGACTCCCATCATCAGACAAAATGGGATGATGATTTCAGCAGTGACAGTGAGTCCAGTGAAAAGAAAGAGGAACGCAGAATGACAGTTAACAGAGCAAAATGACAGATCTGTTAGCGCATGCCCGTCACCATGACAACATTCTTTGTACAAGTTGAGATGGCTTTTTTTTTTAAAACAGCAGGAAAAACATATTGATTGTGCGTGACAGTACCGTTGCTTAAACACAAGAACGAATGACCAGTGGTGGTGTTGGAAAAGGAATTACAGCTAAACACAAACAGCTTTAGATGCAGAACAGAGGCTCAATTAGAAAACACTTGTAAAAGCCTCATTAGCTGACTTGAATAATTTACCGTGGCTAATTACTCATTCAAAGTCCTTTAAGGTCTTGATTTTCTTTTGGTATGAGCCGCCTTACCTCCACACACCACCTCATTATACAATCCATTCAAGTCTATTATGGAGCTTGGATTGAGCGAGAAAAAAATTCTTATTGAAGAAATAAATCAGTCATATGTTGAAAAAGGTGTTTAAGCAGCATTTTAAGGTTATGTTTTGACAAATACTATCCAATTTTCTATGTAATTTTTACCTGTAAAAGCATCTATTGTAGCAGCCGTGCTCTGTTGTCTGCCTCTCCGTGCAGCCACAGTGATTGTGTATTCGGTTCCAGGCTCAAGGTCCACCAGTGTTACTGTGGTCACATCTTTGGGAACAGTGAGCTACAAGAAAACAAAAATGTTCATTTCTTACAACCAACACAAGGTCTTTGGAGCACATTATTGATGTCGCTGATACACTGTATATTATATTATATATTTTTTACCTCAGTTGTGATCCCAGAAGATGATATGTAGGTAACCTTGTAATGGTCAATGGGGCCCTGGACAACCCCCCACACAAGAGTTATGGTGTTATCTGTAGAGGCTGTGACTGTAAGGTCCAATGGAACATCCAGACCTATGAGAAAACATTTGCAATATTATCAGTAAAACTATTAATAAAAAATAATTAGTTATTTTATGTGAGTTAATTTATACAGTATTAAAGATCAATAATAAAAGGCTGAAAAATATTTCTATGTGAAGCAAAAGGAGGACTCACAGCCCCTCCCGACCACCACCATCACTCACACACACCACTTTCATACTAGGCAATGTGAGTGAAGTGCCTTGCCTAAGGACACAACGACAATCTGACGGGATCAGGCTTTCACAAACTTCAGCTTTGAAGTTTGGTTGAAAAGAGAGCAGCCTTAACTTACAGTAACCCTGTCTAGCAAATGGTGCTTTCAGCCTATGTCCTGCTGTGTGTTGTGCCTGGAAGATAGAGGTGTTTTGAAATGATTTAAGGTTGTTTGAGAAAATAGATGTTGAATATAGTGCATTTTCAAGTTCAAAGGGTGAAAGAAGAAATGGGACTTAAAAGAATCAGACTGAAGCAACTTTAAAATACCTTTAGCCATTTAGATGCACAATTCACCATATATGTAATATGTATGTTTCACTGTTGTAATGTAATAAGTATTGCCAAAAGCAATAACACTGTTTCCACTGAAGAGACTCATGTTTATGAGAAAAGACAATCTAACTTTGGAGGTATTTCTTGAACTGAAATTAAGCCAGTGCTTCTCAATTATTTTCTGTGACACCCCCCTTAGGAAGAAGAAAAAATGTCACGCCCCCCTCCCTATAAATAGTATTACTTGTCTAGAAAATTGTTATTAGTACACCTCTGCATAACATTGTATCCTTTTATTAACATTAAAAACAAAAAAATAAAGAAACTTCCAACAAAGACTGCACTGTCTTTTTGCACTGAAGACTCAAATATTAATGTGTTTTTAATGCAGCTTTGCGCACATTTGTTTATGTTTTACAGAAACAAAACTTTGCACGTTTGCAGCTTCTGTTGGACTAAAGGACACGACTCAGTGGAAAATACGTGTTTTTTTCTGTGACAGAGGATGTTCTGCTGATGGTGAGTCAGTTCTGTATATCGCCTATTTAAGGTTGCCAACACCTGCCCCAGAGCAACAATGAGAGCGCCACTGCCAACTACTGTTGTTGATGTGCAATTACTTAGTTGGCGGCACAGTGGCTGAGTGGCTAGCGCTCATGCTTCACAGCAAGAAGGTTTTGGGTTCGATCCCCGGCTCGCCCGAGCCTTTCTGTGTGGACTTTGCATGTTCTCCCCGTGTCTGGGTGGGTTTCCTCCGGGTACTCCGGTTTTCCCCATCAACCCAAAACATGCTCCAGGTAAAATCCTCCAGCTTAGGTCCTGACCAAACCGAAGCAAGAGGATCATGGAGATGGTCCCCGGACGCAGTAATGTGCTGCCCACTGCTCCTAATAACAGGATGGGTTAAATGCAGAGAAGAATTTCTCCAGTGTGAGATCTTTAGTTCTAGTACAGTACGGCAAAAAAAATCATGTTTCCCAGGGACACACGCGCCCCCCCGGCATCACACCGTGCCCCCCTCCCAGGGGGGCCCGCCCCACTATTTGAAAAGCACTGAAATAAGCCAAAGTTAAGCTAGGCTAACTGTGAAGAATAATTTCGCATGGCCCCCAAGAATGTCTTATAAACATGCCCTCATCAGAATACTGTTAAAATGTTAAAACTTTGCAGTACATATGGATTGTTTTTTTTTTGTTTGTTTGTTTTTTGTAAGTTTGTGTAGTGTGGAGAGAGGTTTTTTTTTTTTGTTTTTTTTTTAATGTTTTGTTTTTTTTGTTATGAAAATTTCAAATTTTTTAATTTTATTTTATTTTTTAAACTTGCCAGGTCCTGGGCACAGATCTTTTTCACTTTAGGCGCTTTGGTTGGGTCAGTGTGTGGGCATCCTTTCCTCTCCTGGCATACCTGTCCTGGCATTCATTGTTGAGGGCGCACTCTGGTTACTTCCTTTCACTGCCGAGATGCCAATACCATACTCTGTACCCGGGAGAAGCTCTGTGATAGAGACAGGAAAATATACAGTAGTTAGAGAGTATGACAAAGTGTGTCCTTGTACACAAGTGAGGTCTGACAGCCCACTTAGTGCAACTTTGGTGACTAAGCAAAATTAACATCAATTTAAATTCTGAAGATGCAGCAATTTTTACTAACAGCATGACTGAATACATTAGCATAATTTTACAGAATTCCCCAAGCTGCTTGAATAAATATATGAGCAACCAAACACTGATCAAAAGAAGAATACTGTATTGTGAAGACAATTAGGGTGTAGGAAGGGGAATGAAACTAGAAAGTGCATTGATTGCATTGGATGGACTGAATAACACAGGGACCTTTTACTTCTATTCTTATGTCAGCCGTGCCCTTTCAGCATTATGGCCTTTTTCAAAAAAAACTCCCAGCTGACCCCTCCTTCCTGACAGCCTTTCAATATGGCCGCAGGACAACAAGCGCTGGTGCAGACACAGTAATGACTCCTGCAGGAGCCTGTCAGCCCACTTTTAGCTGAGGAGATGATCCTGACTGACAAGGCACCACCCAATATGCATATACTGCATAACTGCAACTACATTAACACTGATTTAACACATTAACTTTACCTGTCAGTGTGGTCTTGGAGGTGACTCCCTCGTTGTGTGGAACAATGACTTTATCATACAAATCTCCAGCCAAAGTGCTGTACACCACTTGGTAACCATCAACCTGTAGAGATGCATTGTGTTATGATTTACATAAAGACATCAACGTTAACTTAAATGATATCAGTTAGGGACAGGAGAACAATTTAAAGACTGCTCTCCATCATGAACACTCCTGCTCACCCACTGCACCAGACTACAGAGGGACAGAGGAGCTCATTCTCCAACAGGCTCCTACAGCTCCGCTCAGTGAGAGATACAGGACTACATTCATACCATACTCCATACAGTTGTACAACAACTCACCCTTATGTAACGGATAATACTCCTTACAACTGTTCAACAACTCACCCTTATGTAATAGATAACTTTCTGTCATGCAAATTGTTTCTCCTTACAACCTCTTCTATATAACTGAGATATATTTTGTATTACTATATCTCTCTATTTTTATTTCTACTTTTATTTCTACTGTACATATACATTTATATAATCATGCATATTTGACACCAGTTATTTCTGCTACTAATTTTGAATTTATTATTGCCATTTATATTTTTGCTCTTTGTTATTCTAATGTGGTGTGAGTTACGGTGCCTGAATAATTTCCCTTGAGGATCAACAAAGTCTAAGTCTATGTCTAAGTCTAAGTCTATCAAAGGATATATTATCTGCTGTGAACCACTACGGAGATAGAAAATTGTTCCTAGACATACAGTATCAAAGTCATGGGTCTTAAATTGCCTGTAGTGACTAGAGAAAAGCCACCCAATTCTATTTGTCAAAAACATCAAAACATTGAATTAGTTCTTTTGATAGATTCTTTTTCAGACCAATGGGTTATTTTTTTGGGTCTGAAAAAAGAATTTACTAAAGTAAATTATCGGAAGACCAAATGATCCTTATTGGACTATTGAAACTAGTTGTGTGGGAAGTAGGAAGACAAATGACATAGCAGCAAAACAAAAGTAAAATAGAATTTAAATGGAAATTTTCAAATAAACCAACCAAACAAAGATAAAAACAAGTTACCTCAGCCTCACTGTTGTCCCACTCCAGCTCCAGACAGGTAGAGCTCTTGGACACGAGACGCAAGTTCTTAGGAGCATCAATCTCTGAGAAAAACGATAAAGCTGACAATGTTGGGGACACTGAGACCAATTCTAAGGGAGGGTGAACAAGCAAGCATCAGCAGTTTACACAATCAACCTGATGAGTCAAATCGTATTAATGTTGAAACAGGATCTTTTCAAATTAAACTGTATGGCGCTTGTGCAGTGTGCTTATAATACATTCCATTATCTTAAAGTTGCTCTGTGTAACCTTTCTGGTCGAGGGTCTGCTATCTCCATGACGATGTTATGGCTTTGCCTGGAATGTTCCACAGTACGGCATTAAACAAATACATCTTTATATTATGCATCATTACTTTGCGTGCGCCCACTTCTCCTCAAATCTGTAACTTGGCCTGGTGATGTGGCCTGCTTGTCTCCAAGGAAATAGCTAAATTAAATGTCATTATTGGATATTAGGACGGTTGATTGTGATGCAATGTACTGGGACACTTCATCCAAAGAATACTCCAATCAGAGAGTGAAGGAGGACACCGGAATGAATTTGAGGAGCTTTAATTTCTATATCTTTCCGTCGGTCTATCTATCCTTTCATTTGACATATCCTTTCATCTGTTCTGTCCTTTCATCTGGTTATCTATAAGAACATCTGAATCATATTACTAACTGGATTAACTATAACAGAGTAGTTGCTAGCACATAGAATCAGTATGAACAACTGTTAAACTATCACATTAACTATCAAATAGAAATGTAAATTAGCATCAGTACATTTACACAACAATTAAAGAAGCAATTGAACAACACATTTTTCAAACCCACCTCTATCATAGAAGCAGACTTTGATAGGTTAAGGGAAATGCTAGCAGTAACAGCATTACCATGGTGCTTCCAAGGACCTCTGAGCTGCCTAAGAATGCCTGATCTAAATAAACAATTGCTGAACTAAAAGTTAAACTGCAGAATTTACAACAACCATACTGTAGAAAATTTTAGGAAAAAACATCTACACAAAGTCAAAGTGGTGGACCTTCGACAAGAAAAGTGATATAGTGCACCCTTTAAGTAGTAGTTATTCTTTACATGATAATATACATAATGCGTGAGGCCATATTTAAGTATGTAAATGATGTATTCTATAGCACAGGCAGAATCATTTCTCCATGTGCTGCTGTCAGCTCTCACCAGTGGAAAACTCTGTGGAAACGGCTCTGCTCTCGTTTCCTTTCCTCACTCCGCTCACAGATACATTGTAACGCGATCCAGGCCGCAGAACCTGTACAACACAAAACATAGAGAGTACCTAAGGGCTAAGGGGGAACTATGTTTTTGTTCTGCTTTATCTCCCAGCACAGACAGCAGACAAGCAGTGAGCTCTGACTATTTAACATAAACCATTTTTTCTCAAACTGTGGTACATGTATCACGGGTGCTACATGAGCTTACAGGTGGTACTTGGATAGCTCTTCAATATGTGAATTTTTTGGTCTTATTTTGGATAATTTCTTGATTAGAACTACAGTGGAAAAGACCTTTAGACCTGGTTTAGCTATAGATAAGACCTGAAATAGTCCTGTTATAAACCTGGTGTAGATCAGGTGGTACTCAGTAAGCCATATCTTTTCTTTAGTGGTACTTGTAAAACGTTTGAGAGCCACTGACATAGACCATGGAGAGAAACCATGCTTAACCTGTGCTAAATAAATACTTTATGGTTCTTGGCAGGTAAACAGGGCATGCACACACACAAACACACACAAACACACACACACACACACACACACAAGAGCATGGAAACCTGACTGAAACCCAACGGGTTCCGACGGGTTCGGACAAATATTTAGAACTTATGTTTGAGCTCGGCTCGGACTCGGACACATCGGCTGTTTCCTGTCTACAGTAAAACCACTCGCTTTGAGACTCTTTAGTATTCAAAAGATCAGAGCAGTGCATTTCAAGCTTAGATACAAGTCAAAACTGTTTTTTAAAATTATTTGTGAAATGTAGTGTAATGCTTCAGATACATGATTTTTAAAGCATAAAGATAAAAGTGGCAATAAAGTCCACAGGAAATAGATTCACTATCATGAATCTGCTTCACCTGGATTCGTGCCCTGTGTGGATGTAAACAGACACACGTGAACTACTTTTGCCTTTTTACTTTTAAATAACCCCTCAAATCAGATTAGCAACACTCTTTTGTGGACTGGATGTCATTATTTGTGGAGGACAATTTCTGTGGATAATGTGGATGAGATGCTGCTCACACAGAAGCTCAGTCACACAGGAGGGGCTCGAAGTAGAGCCACTGCTCCTCCACATCGAAAGGAGCCAGCTGAGGTGGCTCGGGCATCTGTTCCGGATGCCTCCTGGACACCTCCCTCGGGAGGTGTTCCGGGCATGTCTCACAGGGAGGAGGCCCCGGGGAAGACCCAGGACACGCTGGAGGGACTTTGTCCCTCAGTTTGCCTGGGAATGCCTTGGGCTCCCCCGGAGGAGCTAGAGGAAGTGTCCGGTGTGAAGGAAGTCTGGGAGTCCCTGCTTAGACTGTTGCCCCCGCGACGCGGCCCCAGATAAGCGGAAGAAAATGGATGGATGGATGCTGCGCTTTAAATTTACCACTTTATGAGAGGTGAGGAATAAAACCTTCTAGTTATTACTGCTAGATCCCGAGTTTATATTTTGTGTCTCTGTGTCCGTTAGAGGCCACGCAAACAAACTTTGTGTGTCATAGTCAGTCTCTGAAAATAGAGTGATTTTAATTGTGCTGGGTTCAGTCGGGTTCAGACACGAATATTGTAATGCCTATCGGGCTCGGGTCTGATTCAATCACTGCTCTGTCAGATGCGGGCTGGGCTTGGAGAGAAAAATGCGGCCCGATCCACACTCTAACACACGTACACACAAACATACTGACCTGAAGAGAATACTGGCTGAGAGAGGGCTGCAGGCGGAAGGTGGTACGTGGCCCTTCTCCTCCCACCAGGCCGTAGCGCAGAACAATCTGATCAATTTTAGCCTTCGGTGGGGTCCACTCCACAAACGCCACAGTGTCTGACACATCTCGAACGATCAGCTGAGTGGGTCCGTCTATCACTGAGGAACAGGCACCAAAAGACACACAGTATTTACAATGGGCTGAGGCTGTGAGAGTATTTTGACAGGAGCTAATGATGTTACTGATGTATATTGTATGCTTTATGCCGTGTTCAAAAGTGTCATATAAATATCTTGGCTGGATGATGTTACCCAAAAGCCAAAACCAATATCTCGATTCATCAGGATGAATAGTGGCAAGGTGTGACGCTGGAGCTTTGGAGATGTAATGGTTTAAAGGTACATTGCGTAACATCTCTAGCGGAGGGTCCCCCACCGGTTTGTGTCCAAGAAAATATCACATGGGAGACGAGCACATTACAGCACTTTGCTACATTACAGTTCAGATCTGTGGAGAGTCACCCCTATTCACAGAAGTATTTTTGAGCAATAGAAATACCTGTAATGAATAAATGCTGGATGGATATGTTTAATGTCATACCATGGAACATTCCAAGGAAAAGTAATAACATCTCCATGGAGACAAGTAGGTACCATCCACCAGAAAAGTTGCGCAGTGCACCTTTAAAATCTTCTGTCAAATAAAACTGCATACCAAGGTCTTATACAGGGGTAAAGGGAGCAGCGAAATAAATAAATAAATAACTTTGCACATCGGCCATCTGAGTTTTTCACTTTTAAATTCTTTTGTAACATTTCTAGACAGGACCATTCATTCTTATGGTGTGTTCAAGGTAACTGGGAACTTCCAACCACAAAAGGGAAGACTGCAAGAACTCTGGGATGATCAGTCTTCTATAAATTCAAAGAAAAGCCTAATTTAATAATTTAAGTCACTTCACAGAGAAGTGTATGCTATAAGTAATGCTATAATTCACTGCTGTTTTTCCCTTGAACCATCAAAAACTGTAACAGGCAGGTGTAAATCCCAGTGACAGCCAATCTGTACCATTTTTACAAACCGTAATAAAAGTTAATATAAAATGTTCCGTGCCACTGACATTTTTACACCTATCAAAAAGTTTTATAGCTGAAGGTATATTTTTGACTGCTCTGGCTGAAGAGCTTATCTTATTAGAAAAACTGGTGGGATTTTTGTCCATTGCTGGGAGCTTTTTTCAGCGGTAGATTTTGTTATCTGGAAATGCTGCTCTCTGACAGCCAGACATGTGCATGTTATCAGGCCTGACACAACACATCCCAGCGGCTCTATCGGAGAGGTGTAAAACACAGTTCACGATTAGACTCTTCCGCTGTGACCGCTGAAAGACAACGCTTATTAGTGCTAAAGAATAGAAAACATATCAGGCGTAATGAAGCAAACACACAATACAATGAGTTTAACAGGCTCAGGGTTTGCTCAGAGGAGACAGTCCTAATGCAGAGGATTTACAGCTGAGGTAATGAGGTGTTAAGAACAAAACAATTAAAATGGTAATCAAATGTGAAATTGCTAGTCAGGCTCTTTCTATGTTTTAATTTTATTTTTTTATTTTTTTACATATATGTGATTATTATTAGTATAAGATTTTGATAGAAATGATGTAATCTGAGTAATATTTACTTTGGTTTCATGTATGAGCCATAATAATATGTTCTCCATATCCTGCCTCAGGGTAGATGTAGTAGACATACAGCACAGCAGGAAGTAAAGAAGACTTTTACTGAAACACTGTGTTCTTAGGTCAGACCTGACATACTACAGGTTTGTCTCAATTCGTGCTGCATTAGGCACCGGTCTCCTGGGCCATGTCCTAGAAAAAACCCAGAGGAAGAAAACTACTCCCACATCAGCTGTCTGCTCCCACTAGCCTCCCTTCACTCCTCATTGGTTTGTCGCTTTCTCTATGGAAGACTAAATCTTACATCTAAATAACTGAGCAACTTCAGATTTGTCTTCTGCCTCTGTTCTGTATCCAATAAGGTGTCTTGCAGTGGGCTTCAAGTGAAAAATTAATGAAAAAAGTGTCATGAATTATTAATCCTTACTTAATTACAAGGTACAGCAGGAACAAAGGCTTGACAGGAAATGGATGATGTTTTGACTGCGGACACCACAGTCTGAATTTGTTATGGGAACATTCTGAATTGGATCTATTACAGCTGTCCCAGTGGAGTCGCACGGGTGAGCAGTGGAGCCATACTTCACTGACATTAACAGTGTCAGAGAAAATCAGGGTCTACAGAGCTTGTGTACAGAAACAACAGCAATGACAATTATGCAGCATGTTGTAGTGATGCAATCATAAGGTTAAAAAGTCTATCAAGGTTTATGTGTATGAGCCCAATGTAACACAGGCACAACTTTTAAAGGGCCTATATTGGAACTGTCAAACTTTACTGAACAAAAGGTAAAAAAGGTAGCTATTAACTAGAGAACTACAATACAGGACATCACAAGATGGAACAAAACCACCTTGTCCAGTAATGTGAAACAAAATACAACTCCAGGTATGTTTTTGAGGAAGAACAACATTTTGACATGGCTTAAAGCTTACAAAAGTCAATTTTGTGTAAAACAGGACCTTTAAATGTATAGACCAACGCCTGACTAATGTAACTGGTACATACATGTTGTGACGATGCCAGTGATAGGCTGGCTCCTGCCCTGCCCCCTCAGGGCCACCAGGTTTACTGTGTACTCCTCTCCTGGTCTCAAACCAGTCTGCACAAAAGAGGTGGTGGTGCTTGGGAGTTGCGCTGTCATCCCTCCATCATTGTCCTGGTGGGAAAAACATAGTCATGAGATAAAGGAAGAATAGAACTGCTGTCTACTGTATGTTGTTGTTGTTGGTGGTGTTTATTTTTTTTATGAAATAAGGTTTAATGTTAGAGCAATCATTGCAAGTTGTCTTTAATGAAGTTGGTACCTACCTCATCAATGATGAAAGGTTTTTATCCTGCGATCTTGTCTTTTAATGATAATTTGATGATGATTATTTTTGTTTTTATTTGTTTGTATTTATTTGTTTGTATTGGGATTTTTATGTCATATTCTGTAAAGCACTTTGAATTACTTTGTTTATGAATTGTGCTATACAAATAAACCTGCCTTGCTTTATAAGGGTGCTATAAAATACCCAAGTGAAGTTACCCAAAGTGAAAATCTCAAATAGTTATCAACACTATCAATTATAGAAGAGTCCTTTCAGAGAGCATGTTCCAGACAGGGCATCACTTTGTACATTGTGAGCCTCATCCATATGGAACCGCTGGACCTGTTCTGAGGCAGAGGGAGTTTCAGAGCACTCCCCGCAGACAGACAGATGTTAGACCTAATGCTGCTGCAGACTCTGCTCTGTGAAGGTTTGCAATGACATGAGGAAACCTCATGATTCCAGTAGCTCCACAAGCTACTGGAGTTGTAATCCATGCAATAACTGAATTACTGGACTGGGGATTATTCTGTAACTTTAGTGCTCATATCACAACTGGTGTTCAATCTCAGTAATTATTTGGTTTAATTAAGGTGTTTAGCAAGAATAATCCCAACAATTTGCACCTCCAGTTACCTCCTGTGTACCTGTAATTATGAATGATTCACTCTGTGAGAAAGGTCAAATCCACACCCCAAAAATTATTATTATTTTTTATAATAAATGTTGTTGGTGAGGCAGAGGATTTATTAAATGCAGAAAATAATGTTGATTTTAACAATAGCAAAATATTTAAAACTATTTAAATTGTTAAAATGTACTGAGTCAACTCTTTGAGGTAAGCTACATCTTGAAGTACCATTAAAATATGTATCAGTATAAGAAAATAATCCCACATGCTTTTTAGATGACTAATGACTGAGCGTTGACTGTACCATTTACAATGTATGTGTTAAATTTAAATGTCTGGCAGAAAGCATTTGGAACAGTGTTGTAGCTGCAGGCATCGTTTAACATCATTTCAAGATCAAGAAGATATTACAGAGCTGGATTCACTGAGAAATATAGAGATTTGCATGTGGCCTGACCGCTGAGCTCTGACCTCCATCTTGTCTACCGCATGTGAATTATAATGCTGAGGTAAGGCCCTTCAGGGATACTGTACTGCTTGTTCATGTGTTGGAGAAGGAGGCAGAATTCTCAGGTGTTTGTAATAAATGCCCTAGAATAGAAGATATGTATGTCTTTTGACTTCTGGCACAGTAATTAGCACTTACATTATGAAAAAAACACACACACACACACACACACACAAACTCAAACACTAAAACTGATGAAGGGTAGACTAGCTTCCAATACATTTGTGGTCTTCACATTATATATCAAAATTACTTTGTAGCTTTCTTGTTTACTATTGAATCTTTTTCTACTGAATAATAACTTTCTGGGCTTTCTCTCTACCAGATTTTTCTTTCTTTCTTTCTTTCTTTCTTTCTTTTTAACTCATTCACTGCCGGCCTGTTTTCAGAATTCAATCCTCCAGACTGCCGGAGGATTTACTGCATTTTCACTGATTTTACAAGACTCACAGAATACTGAGTTCTTTAACTATATAAACATGGCACACATCAAAATAAATTAGACTCTCTTCTTTCACCTGGAAAAAAAATATGCTTCTAACCTTTTCGGTTCTCAAGTAATTGATAATAGAACATAGGGTAGTTTCAGCAAAAACACTGTTTTGACCACAAAGTCGAGAAAATGAGTGTTTTGTGCAAAGAGTGATTTCTAGCAGATCAGTGATTTTGACGACTTTCTTGTCGTGTCATCTGACCTCCGGCCGCGTGTCTTGGACACTCGGGTGAAGAGAGGGGCAGAGCTGTCAACCGATCACCACCTGGTTGTGAGTTGGGTCCGCTGGCAGGGGAGGAAGCCGGAGAGACCTGGCAGGCCCAAGCGTATCGTGAAGGTCTGTTGGGAACGTCTGGCAGAGCCCTCTGTCAGGGGCACCTTCAACTCACACCTCCGGGAGAGCTTCTCCCGGATTCCGGGGGAGGCTGGGGACATAGAGTCCGAATGGGCTCTTTTCTCGGCCTCTATTGTCGATGCGGCCGCCCATAGCTGTGGTCATAAGGTCTGTGGTGCCTGTCGCGGCGGCAATCCCTGAACCCGGTGGTGGACACCGGAAGTAAGGGATGCCGTCAGGCTGAAGAAGGAGTCCTATCGGGCCTTGTTGGCTCATGGGACTCCTGAGGCAGCTGACGGGTACCGGCGGGCCATGCGTGCTGCAGCCCAGGTGGTCGCAGAGGCAAAAACTCGGGTTTGGGAGGAGTTCGGAGAGGCCATGGAGGAGGACTATCGGACAGCCTCAAAGAAATTCTGGCAAACCGTTCGGCGCCTCAGGAGGGGGAAGCAGTGCTTCACCAACACTGTTTACGGTGGAGGTGGGGAGCTGTTGACCTCGACTGGGGATGTTATCGGATGGTGGAAGGAATACTTTGAGGATCTCCTCAATCCCGCCGTCACGTCTTCCGAGGAGGAAGCAGAGGCTGGAGACTTGGAGGCGGACTCGTCCATCACCCTGGCCGAAGTCACTGAGGTGGTTGGAAAGCTCCTCGGTGGCAAGGCCCCGGGGGTGGATGAGATCCGTCCTGAGTATCTCAGGTCGCTGGATGTTGTAGGGCTGTCTTGGCTGACACGTCTCTGCAACATCGCGTGGCGGTCGGGGACAGTACCTCTGGATTGGCAGACCGGGGTGGTGGTCCCTCTGTTTAAGAAGGGGGACCGGAGGGTGTGTTCCAACTATCGGGGAATCACACTCCTCAGCCTTCCCGGTAAGGTCTATTCCAGGGTGCTGGAGAGGAGAATTCGACCGATAGTCGAACCTCGGATTCAGGAGGAGCAGTGTGGTTTTCGTCCCGGCCGGGGAACACTGGACCAGCTCTATACTCTCCATCGGGTGCTCGAGGGTGCATGGGAGTTTGCCCAACCAGTCCACATTTGCTTTGTGGATCTGGAGAAGGCATTCGACCGTGTCCCTCGTGGGGTCCTGTGGAGAGTGCTCTGGGAGTACGGGGTTCGGGGCCCTTTGCTAAGGGCTGTTCGGTCCCTGTATGACCGGAGCAGGAGCTGTGTTCACATTGCCGGTAGTAAGTCGGACCTGTTTCTGGTGCATGTTGGACTCCGCCAGGGCTGCCCTTTGTCACCGGTTCTGTTCATTATATTTATGGGCAGAATTTCTAGGCGCAGTCAGGGGCCGGAGGGGATCCGGTTTGGGAACCACAGGATCTCATCTCTGCTGTTTGCAGATGATGTTGTCCTGATGGCTTCATCGAACCGGGACCTCCAATGTGCACTGGGGCGGTTCGCAGCCGAGTGTGAAGCGGCTGGGATGAGGATCAGCTCCTCCAAATCCGAGGCCATGGTTCTCGACCGGAAAAAGGTGGCTTGCCCTCTCTGGGTGGGTGGAGAGTCCTTGCCTCAAGGGGAGGAGTTCAAGTATCTCGGGGTCTTGTTCACGAGTGAGGGGAGGATGGAGCGTGAGATTGACAGGCGGATCGGTGCAGCGTCGGCAGTGATGCGGTCGTTGTACCGGATTGTTGTGGTGAAGAGAGAGCTGAGCCGAAAGGCGAAGCTCTCAATTTACCGGTCAATCTACGTTCCTACTCTCACCTATGGCCATGAGCTTTGGGTAATGACCGAAAGGACGAGATCGCGGATACAAGCGGCTGAAATGAGTTTCCTCCACAGAGTGGCTGGGCGCACCCTTAGAGATAGCGTGAGGAGCTCAGTCACGCAGGAGGAGCTCGGAGTAGAGCCGCTGCTTCTCCACATCGAGAGGAGCCAGCTGAGGTGGCTCGGGCATCTGTTTCGGATGCCTCCTGGACGCCTCCCTCAGGAGGTGTTCCGGGCATGTCCCACCGGGAGGAGGCCCCGGGGAAGACCCAGGACGCGCTGGCGGGACTATGTGTCCCGGCTGGCCTGGGAACGCCTTGGGGTCCCCCCGGAGGATCTGGAGGAAGTGTCCGGGGTGAAGGAGGTCTGGGCGTCCCTGCTTAGACTGTTTCCCCCGCGACCCGGCCCCGGATAAGCGGAAGAAAATGGATGGATGGATGGATGGATGGATACTTATTGATTTAGTGACACCTCAAACATCTAAAACAACAGAGAACGAGATTTTTGATGACAAAGTACATTTTTTATTTAGAAATATAAGAATATAAGGCTCTGTGAATTGAAAATTCCTTCAAATCAATAGTGCCAAGAAATGTTTACAGGATATAATAATATCTTTTCATATAAGTCTGCACTGACTTCCTGTGGCTCAGAGAACAGACTTTAAAGCGGCTTTCCATCTCTGACATGTCAGTGCCATATGAGCCGTCTCACACTCAGAGGACCTCAGGGACCAGCCTCCTGCTGGTGCCCAGAGTCAGGACTAAACATGGGAAGTCAGTGTTTCAGTTTTATGCAGCTATAATCTGGAATATGTGACACAGGCCTCTACTTAGATTATGTTTAAATTCAGGCTCAAAACAATTGTTTAGCTGTGCAAATGACTGAGAGCTTTTTTATTCTGCACCCTTCTCTTTAATGTTCATTTCATTATTATTTATGTGGTGATTTGATTGTATTGTGATTTTAATGTCGTCCTTATTCAGTAAAGCACTTTGTGTATGAATTGTCCTGTACAAGTAAACATGCCTTGCCTAAGCAGGGCGGTGAGTTCTTTGTATGAACTCTCAGGCCAATCTATCCGTGCCTTCTTCCATTAAGAGATTGTTAAATTTCACAATCCCCATTGCTAGATTAAATCCACATGGGGCGGGACAGGCAACTCCTAATATGATTTCCCTTGTGGAGGAGGGGGAGTAATGGAAGCAAAGATGAACAAGTGAAGAACATAACTCTAGAAAGAGAGAGAGATGACATACATAAAAGAAGAGGAGGGCAGCGTAATGTAAAAGTAATGGTTTGAAGAGGTCGATGGTAAGAAGAAAGCAATAGGAAATGATTGGACAGGAGGACTAAGCCAATAAAAGCAAATTAGAAGGAACTTTTTTTTCTTAAAAGGCTTGGAATAAATACAAAGGGCATTGTATTCTGGCTGGACCAAAGGATGTCTCCCCCTGAGAATGCCTTAAAGTAGAAAGCCAATTACTATGAAGGGCCACAAGATTAGAGTGCCTGGAGTATCTGGATTTACACTGGGACTTAAAGACAGAATGCTTTTAGTTTCAGACTTTGAACCAGGCATGACTAAGGTTCTCCTCACACTGGGTTTAATAGCTCATCTAATAGCCAATAAGCTTAAGAAAATCTCCTCTAATTTGGTGTGTGCCTTAAAGGTTCCATATAACACAAAACTTTCTCTTGTGAGCTTTTAGCCATGTTATAATGTTGCTACCTCATCAAAAACATATATGGAGTTGTATTTTCATTCACACGTGTTGAGTAACCCTTTAGTATTAGTCTGCCTACATCTCCAAAGCTCAAAAGGCTTTGTTTCAGTTTTTAAGTTAAGATACCTTATACTTTTACTTGGGCTTTTAAATGGGCTGATATCATCCAAATGATTCTAGTGAAGGTGAGTTTAAAAAACACAATAGAGCACTTCCTGTGACTTTATTGATCTCACACAGGAGAAATTCTTCTCTGCATTTAACCCATCCTGTTAGAGCAGGACCAGGTGTGTGTTTTTTTTACAGTATTACAGCATTATAGTATAACATAGATCAGAAAATAGCATAGTATGGGCCCTTTTAGTAAAGCTAAAACTACTAGTTTCACTACTTTTTAAGTTCAAGTTTTTCATTTGAATGCAAAGACTATAGTTGTCATCTGTAGTCCACTGTAGACTTGTATGGACTATAACAATTGAGTCAACACTGGTAGAAACACAACCTTAGGGATAAAGCTGATCTCCCATCCATCGAAGGAGAAGTAGAATGGCTGCCACTGGACATCCACTGATGTCTCGGTGATGGATTTGAAGACTAAACTATCTGGACTGGAGATATCTGAAAAGGTGAGAAAAAATATTGTTGTTCTTCAGTGACCCATACAGACCATAAATCACCAACTTGTGCACAGAATTCAATTGTAAACATGTCTCCTTTGATTCTTCCATAAAAAAATAAACAAAATGATCTTGTTAGAATAAAGCTGAACATGCAACTTTGACTAACTCTAGTTATTATCATTAATAGCACAGATTGACAGCCTCAGTATACGCCACGGCAGTTGTGGCTACAGTTTACCATAAGTAAAGTAGTGGATATATAATATGTAAAGCACTTTGGGTGCTTTGAAAGGTTATTTAAATGTCCTATATTACCAAAAAATATTTTATATGTTATAATGTTGTCATCTCATCCAAAACATACCTGAAGTTGTGTTTTGTTTCATTCACACATTTGAATAATCCTTTATTATTAGACTGTACATTTCCAAAGCTCAAAATGCTCTGTTCCACCTTGCGATGTCATGAAGCTCTAGTTTTCACCTTAACAGCTATCTTTTACCTTTTCTTCAGTAAAGCTTGGCAATTCCAGGGTTGAAATCATCCAAATGATTCTATTGAAGGTGAATGAAGTTTAAAAACACTGGGCCACTTCCTGAAACAGCACATGACATCACAAGGTAGAGCAGAGTGTTTTTTGTTTGAAAGAAGAATTCCTAAATATACAGAATATACAGATAATATGCAGAGTTTGTGTGTTGAACATGTGTGAATGATGAGGAAACAACATTATAACAGAGGTCAGAAAACAGCGCAATATGGGTCCTTTAAACATTAAATAAACCTAGAATCCAATTAATAATATAGACGTGTATATTTTTAGATAAAAAGAAAAAGTTACAATATACTGCAAATATTGTTTTGAAAAGGCACATGGGACACTTGTTTTGTTTGCACTGAATTAAAAATGAGACCGTACAGGTGTTGGAGCAGATTTATAAGTTTGGAGAAAGCCCAGGTGGCATTTTCACTTTCACTTGACACAGTGAACCAGTGTGGGAGGGGTTGCACCAACTCAAAATAGTGAGAGACTTGATGTGCATCTGCTTGAATTAATATGCTCCCTTTACTGTCTGGGAGAGTAAACAGGTTGCTTGTGTTACAAAGAGGCGAGTACTCACAGGTGGAGACGGTGATGCTGGCAGGAACACTGATACTGTTGTTGATAACGGAGAATACGTTTATGTTGTATTCCATTCCAGCGTCCAGCCCTGAGATGGAGCATGTGGTGGTGTTACCAGGCAGGCGCAACTCCAACTGTACCCCTGTGAACAAAGAGTAAATGTTGTGATACATATAAATAATAAAACAATTTATATTTAAAGGTACTATATTACACAAAATTGACTCTTTGAGGTGTAACTGGTGGTAGAATGTTGTTACCTCATCAAAAACATAGCTGAAGTTTTGTTTCATTCACACATGTTTGAGTAACCCTTATTATTAATCTGTCTACATCTCCAATGCTCAAAATGCACTGTTCGACCTTGTGATGACATGAACCCGTAGCTTGTAGCAGTTGTAACTAAATGACTGTAGTGAAGGTGTGTGGAGTTTAAACAAAGAACTATAATACAATCTGGAAGAAGAATTCAAAGATGGTGTCATATTGTTTTCAATGATGCTCACTGGCACATTGTGTCAAAAAAGCTTTTTACTTCCGCATTACTTCCTGAATCCTGGCCTTATGCCGCAAAACATGTGACATCAGAAACGTGCAGTTCTGACCAATCAGAGCACTATCAGCTAGAGCAGAGCTAGAGCGGGCTCAAAGCGGGGCTTTGACAATTTACATAGTTTTTCATAGTTCAAGTTCATATTGTAAAAAATACAGAAGAATCCCTACAAAATCCAACCTTTATGAAAGCTATGGAACAATTCTTTCAGGGGGCGGAGCTCCCAGGAGCAGCACACAGATGTGATGTGTCTTATCCAGTTCTTATTATAGATTATAGATCCAGGGCTCTCAAGTCTCATGCATTGAGAGTGTGACACACGCAATTCGACGTGTTCACACGCTCACACGCCACACATGGCATTTCTCACGCTGATTTTTTTTTTTTGTGCCCAGAAAATCGATCTGTGTGGCTCAGTTTATGCAGGCACTGCGCGTTTTCGGTGTTTTTTTCCCTTGGGGGGGGGCTGTTGTAATGCTGGATATTACAACATGGATATAGCCATGTCCAACGTTAACTGTAAATCAGGGATGAAAGAGCTTTTAGCGGATCTCCGCTTTTTATTCAGCTGCGGGGTCATTTTTTTTATATCTGCAAAGTGCGAGCCGCGCGAGGGGGGGGCGCATTTCGGATGTCGCGCACAGGGATCCAAGGAGCGCTCAGGAAGTTAGTGTTTGCTCAGACACATTAAAAATTAGGGGGAACATTGGCCATGTCCCAATTCCAAGTATTACTAGTCGCAATAGAATAATATTTTTGTCTGTAGGGAACAAGGAGCAGACCACCCGGCTCATTGAGCTGAGGCGGGACTTGTTCCATTTCGCAGACGCCCATGTGATCCCCGGACTGCACTCAGGGCTGAGCGAGTATGCACCGCCTCGACTGCAGACTGAAACCACACTCCGAACCGTGCATTCGCTGAATTGGGAAACGGCGAACATCGCAGAGTAGCAAGTGTAAATAATGGGTGGGGATTTATGACGATTTATGCAACGGTGGCCGACGAGGGTCCGAAAGGAGGACAAAATGTAAAAAAGGAGGACACGTGACAGACGGCCGGACAGACAGCTCTAAAACCGGACTGTCCGGACGAAATCCGGACGAATGGTCACCCTAACTGTCAGTGAACGACAAAACGGAGAACCATCAGGTAATAACTTCATTTATATCTAATAACTCTCATTAGTTGCTTTGTAGGTTTAAGTTTGCTCTTTAGACAAACATTTACACAGGGCTCTGTATACACGCTCACACGGCATTTCTCACGCAGTTCAAGCACCCCCCCTCCCACCCCCCGCTCCTCGGAAAAAATTGTTCACTCACACCCCCCCAGTCTTCGGAAATTACAGTCTCACGCACGACCCCGCTCAAAACTTGAGAGCCCTGTAGATCCATGAGTTTAAAACACAGTGGAGCACTTCCTGTATTACCACATGACATCACAAGGTGCAGTGTATTACATTTGAGAGAATAACTCAGCCTAAATATGCAGGATTTGTGTGTTTACCATGTGTGAATTAAACAAAACACAACTCCAGGTATGTCTGTGATGAGGAAACAGCATTATAGCATAGATCAGAAAATAGTGTAACATAGGCAATTTAACTTCAGTGACGATTACCTACTGTGGAATGTCGAAGAGAGCGCCTTTTACAATTCATTACACTATCCATGGGTTTCAGAAGGATTAAAAGACCAAATGGTTGAAATAAAAAAAATTCTAAACAAAGTACATATCTTCGGAAAAGTCCTTTAAATGTCACTATGAATACCAAAGATTACCTTAATTTTTGTTGAAAAAACAGAATAACTTATTTCTTCAAACTCATACAGTCTTATAACCTGGGAAATCCCAGGCTGCTTTGCATGATCATTCCGATCTAAAAGACAGCCTGGCAACTGGGCTAAGCGAGGGCTCCTGATTTGGGGAGCCAATCAGAGTGCGGGGAGGGGTGGAAAGACGGTGACGCGTACTACGCGACAAACGGAAGCTTGTAGTTTGAACTGACAACTGACATGATTGGCTATGGGCTACGTATACGCCAAATGATAGACATTCGTAACGCCCAATAAATGGCCGTTGGCGATCGTAAACCACACCTCTGGTACGACATATTCAGTAGGTGGCTCCCAGTCTTATTTATTTCTAGCATAAACAAAATGTTATACTCCCACTTTTCAGCCTAACAACAAAATGATGGCTCCACATTAAAGCACTTACCTCCAGGGGTATTGGGTGTGTAAGTGACCAAGAAGTCAGTCAGTACGACTGAGCCCTCCCACTCCAGATCAATGGATCGATCTGTCACCACTCGTACTCTCAGGTTCATTGCTGGTGCCACTGAAAAACAATAATTTGAACACAATTTATTCATGAGCTTATTGATGTGGATCCCTAAAATTCAGAAAGCCTGCAGCAAGTTTTGATTCCCCCTTGAGCAATGAAGCAATGAGCATTTGGCAGGATGTTAAATATGTAGGCGTTTTTTTGTTTGTTTGCTTGTTTTGTTTTTTTGTTTTTGGTATTTTTAGCAATGGATCTACTTATCCAGTGTCTTGCCTTGGGACACTTTGACAGCATGAGAAGAGAGGAGCCAAGAATCAAACTTATATTATGAGGATTCTCACTCACATAATACAATGTTGTTTGTTTTGTTGTAATAATTTAACAATAAAAGTTATAATAATTTAAGATTTTTAAAAAAATCAGAAGCACTCCGACTGCATTAAAAAGTCTGTATATTAAAGACATTTTTAATGCAATTGAAGTGCCTCAGTTTTTCCACTTTAATTCTGATGAGCACCTGACCTGATCCTCAATTAACCCACTGAAGCGCTCATCTTCCTCTCTTTAAAAGTTCTAATAACTCAGAACTTGAAACTGTTATTTACTTAAGGAAAATATCACACAAAAAGATTCATGGTAGGGTTCCATATTATATCACAATTTGATTTGGAAATCACAAAGGCTGCAATTATTTAGACAACAGAGTAACAAAGGACAAACATGTTCTGATATTCATGGGTTTCTTGTATTAGTTTAACAGTTCATGTTTCTGTCTGCTCTCAAATGTTAATTGCCCTAGAGTTGTTTTCAAAGTTTTCTTTGAGTAAAATCCTTTTTAAATAAAAATCACAAATGTTTTTCTTTCTTTTTTTTTCATCAAATTCAGGGTGGGGTCATTTGTCCTGGCTTGGTTGGAGCCCAGTTTGTCCTACTGTGAACCTGGTTGGTCATGTTCTAGTCCTGGTTAGACCCTGTTAAGTCCAGGTTTAGTTCTGGGTTCTATTCTTACATGCGGTGTTTTTGAAAATGTGCACTCACCCAAAGTTTCAAATGCTGGCATCAAAACATAAAAACAGGATGATTGACTATATTTGGGGTTGCCCAGTCTTCCTGGTAAAAGGATGTTGACACTTAGCAACAAGAGACTAGCGTTAGCACGAGTGATGAAAATGCTGCCTCTCATTCAGGGCAAAGTGGATTTTGTTGAGCCATAAACTGGAGAGGTGGTGTTGAATGAGAATGATGTGGCATAAACAAGAATGTTTATGGGGTTTCTGTGAAGGGAAATGATTAGTAAGAGGACGAAAGGAAGAAAAGGACAAGTGCTGCGTATGAAAAAACACTGCACAGGTGGATGGCAGTAAATCATCTCAATGACGAAACTTTTGTGTATGATGTGGCATAAACATGAAGCAATAGATCTATAGAGGTATATAGGAGCAATAATACACATCTCATCAACTTCTTTATGTGTTTAAGCTGGTATCCTGGACTTTACAGCAGCACGTACAATCCTGGGGGGGCCACTGGGCACTTTTTAGTAGCTATTTCAGCTCCTTCCTCACGCACACAACAGATGGACACACTAAAACATCTGAGACTTTGTCAAGAATGTGATGAAATAAATCAAAAGTAGGTGTACTAATCAATGAGATGGCTTGGGAGAGACTGAATGAGGTCACAGAGGACGGCAAAGCAATTAGGTGAAAGACAAATTCTTCAGCACTCAACGTTACGGCACAAAGGAGCTCTTCAGATTCAAGCAGAAATGTGAAGTGTTCTTCCAAATAATGTAAATATATATGTTCAACCATCTGGCATGAACGCTATTCTTAGTCAACAAGGTCTATGTTCATTCACAATATGATCTTAGAGTAAGTCAGCTTCCAAACTTTAAAATGGGAATATAAACTGTATACCAAGCACAATATGTAGGCTGCACAGGTGGTTATCTTTTATTAACCCACTGACCCACAGGTTGGTTGGTACAGTTCCAGCTCCCACAGATGAATGCTGCTGTTGTGTCCTTGGGCAAGACACTTAACCCACCTCGCCCCCGGTGTCTGCGTACACTGGTGTGTGAATGTGTGTGTGAATGGGTGAGTGGTTCCTTGTTGTAAAGCGCTTTGGGTGCCTTGAAGGTGGAAAAGCGCTATATAAAGATGTGTGACCATATATATATAAATAATTAGAACTTTAGGCTATTGCAAAAGATATGTACTTCAGTAAAAAGTAGCTGTGGGATGAGACACAATTTCCACAATAACAAGATTGAGAGATTTTTTTTTTTTTTAAACATACAAATTGTGCAATTCAGTCTTATTTAATTTAATATTATATTGCTTGCTTTTTTTTATATTAAATGCAAGTAATATTACATGGTATAAGTACCTAGTGTATATATTTATATTCCAGTATTTGCACATTATGTATTGCGCTAGTGTAGTGTATGTGTGTAGAATCCCTCAGTCGTCCAGGCAGAATCCATGACAAAAGGAGAAATTCAATTTGTCAACTGGACAAAGTGTATTTGGTCTAAATGTAATTTTGTTGTTACATTTTTTTTTTTATTAAAAAAAAAAAAAAATTAAAGTCTCACAACATAATTTTACCCTTCTGTGCACAATCATTTTAAGTCTTGTGAGATCTTATGGCACGAGATCTTGTCTCATCCCTAGTAATAAGGTTAGAATGGATCCATAACCAGCAAAAAGCAGTTTTTTTGTTTTTTGTTTTTATATTTGAAGCAAAGAGTTGTGTTGCCGTCGATTATCAAGATCTGTGAAAATAAGACTGAATAGAGAAGAAGGGCCAAGCTTAAAGGGATAGTTCGGGGTTTTTTTTCATGTGAATCTGTATGGCGTCCCCTTCAGCAGTGTTGTGCATTAACACTGACTTACCACTGACAGTGTTCTCAGAGCCAAATTCTGCCCTGGTTCTGGAGCTGAGGAAAGTAGTTCCGGCAACACTCAAACACTCAAACTTTCATAGATTTTCAACAAAATGTATTAATAGTGAAGTGTGGGGGGAAGGGGGAGGGGGGAGAAGACTGAGCGCGGACACATGTGTGATAGTGCAGCATGACCCGGCGCGGGGCTTATTATTATTATTATTATTAACGAGGTCCAACGTGCTCCATAAGCATAAGAAATCCAGTGTTCTCTACAAAGGCGAATGGTAAGTCACTCATTGCGATCATTTGTGCTCCTGGCTGTGTTCTCCTGGGCCTTCGCACTGTTAAGGGGCATTTTTTTGTCTCCTTTTCAAACTCTCCTGCAGCGTCAGTGGCGACAGACTCGGACAATGGCTGGGTGAGCAGGAAAACGCTTTCCACCACTTATTTTAGTCTCTGGACTGTGGGGAGATGCCCAAATTTGACCTGGGGGTGGCATATCCCTTTAAATGTAGCCCTTTCCTTTCCACCCCTTGCAATCCCAAGTTTACATATCCCACTGTTTGCTATGTGAATGTTGTCATCAACTTTATAGTATTTCCAGACCCAGACATACTCGCCAAACATTATAGTGTTCTTATAGCGCTCATTATAGCGCTCTTCTTGTCTCCTCTCTGTACTCGCACTTTGCGCTTCGAGCTGATTCCGTGTATTTAACCAATAGCGTGTCATGCCGCACGCGTTGATGTTTCTGTGTGAAGTCTCACTCTGTGCCACCGCATAACTATAGATCTCATCTAGGACATGTTAAAAAATAATAAGAATACTTGCTACTAGCAAGTGTAAATAATGGGTGGGGATTTATGACGATTTATGCAAAGGTGGGCGATGAGGGTTCGAAAGGAGGACAACATGTAAAAAAGGAGGACACATGACAGACGGCCGGACAGACAGCTCTAAAACCGGACTGTCCTGACGAAATCCAGATGAATGGTCACCATTCTTAGCCAATCAGGACGCAGAACAAAGCGTTACACTATAAAAAAAAGTTACACTATAAAAAAAAAAAAACTTTGAACGGGGCCTTGGAACGAATTAGGCTTTTTCCATTGAAATAGCTACTCAACTTACGAAAAATTCACGTTACGAAACCACTTCTGGAACGAATTAATTTTGTAAGGTGAGGTACCACTGTATAGCACTTTGGACAAATATTGTTTTGAGAAGAAAAACAAGCTTTATTAAATGTGTCCCACCACGGGACACATTTAATAGTACTTAGTACTTCCTGACTATAAGTAAATTTTGTAGTAAACTTTGACTTAACATATTATCCTGTGTATTATTAAATTATTGAATGATTCTGACCTGCCTAGACATTAAAGGAAAAGTAACGTTTTTTACAATCTTATTTCGGTAATAAAACAAGTTGTTTTACTCACCCATAGCACTTTGGTGTCATATGGAGCACTTCCGGAGATGTTTTAGATTTGCGATCTCCATAATGTGAGTTCTCGGGGCACATGTTTGCGGTCTCCAAATAACACAAACTTTAGCACTTTTCAAATCATAGAAGCTCGATGTCTTAGCCTACGATTTTGTGTGGTCAAAAGTGGCCTGTAATCCGAGATTTAGCCATAGTTTCGAGTAGATGAGGAGGCCAGTGCGCATGTGCGGACTGTGCTATCAGCTCCCGGAACCCAAACATGAAATGCAAAGCTGTAAACTATGGATAAATCTCGGATTACAGGCCACTTTTGATTCAAACGAAATCGTAGCCTAAGACATCGAGCTTCTATGATTTGAAAAGTGCTAAAGTTTGTGTTATTTGGAGACCGCACTGGGCATATTACATGCTCGGGGAATATATTATATGACCCGAGCTATGGCTAGAAGTCGCGCTAGGCTAACCACAAATCTAAAACATCTTTGGAAGTGCTCCATATGACACCAAAGTGCAATGGGTGAGTAAAACAACTTGTTTTATTACCGAAATAAGGCTCAAATTGTAAAAAAAAAACGTTACTTTTCCTTTAACACACCACAGTGATAGTCATGATGGGGGAGGGCTTAGCTTAATGTCATGCAAATTAGGCAAGGAGGGCTGAAGAGAGCAAAACTTTGAAAGCTTTTTTCAGGGCTTTCGAAAATCTACTGTGCCTGCTTTCAAATAGCGACAACTTCTTTAAATATGGTCAAATTTTCATGTGTAAGACATTTCATAATCTGTGAATAACTCAAAACACCTCCGGGAGTCAATGTGTCCTGAAATCCTGCGGTCGGTCACAAATGTCCCCGCTAACTTGCCGGAACTACTTTCGTCAGCTCCAGAACCGGGGCAGAATTCAGCTCTGAGGACACTGTCAGCGGTAAGTCAGTGTTAATGCACGACACTGCTGAAGGGGATGCCATATAGATTCACATCAAAAAACCAAACTATCCCTTTAAAGGCAAAATGATGGCTGTTTTTTTATTATTATTATTATTATTAAATTAATTAATTCATTAATGTTTTTGTTTTTAGTAAATAAATAATCAGTATTCAGGTGCGCGAGTGAACAATTTTTCCCGAGGAGCGGAGGGGGGGGCGCGCTTGAATTGCGTGAGAAATGCCGTGTGAGCGTCGAATTGCGTTGAATTTGTCTAAAGAGCAAACTTAAAGGGATATGCCACCCCCAGGTCAAATTTGGGCATCTCCCCACAGTCCAGAGACTAAAATAAGTGATGAAAAGCGTTTTCCTGCTCACCCAGCCATTGTCCGAGTCTGTCGCCACTGACCGCCGCGGTATCTGCAGCTCCTCCGCCTTAGACTGGAGTCTAACGTCGCCAGAGAAAGATTTCGGCCAAAAAGAATTAATTTGCTCGATGCGTTTCCCAATTACTTTCTGTGTAGTGCGCATTCATATCGAGTGCAAATAAATGTGCAAATCAACACGGAGAGCTTGCCTTGGTCATTTTGGGTGGGAACTATTTTCCAGTGCGGAAGAATACAGTCGAATCACGCAGCACGCTGCCAGGGGAATCCCAGTTACGCACCGGGAAGGGAGTTCCCCTGTTGCACAACGTGGTGCGTGATTCGACTGTATTCTTCCGCACTGGAAAATAGTTCCCACCCAAAATGACCAAGTCAAGCTCTCCATGTTGATTTGCACATTTATTTGCACTCGATATGAATGCGCACTACACAGAAAGTAATTGGGAAACGCATCGAGCAAATTAATTCCTTTTGGCCGAAATCTTTCTCTGGCGACGTTAGACTCCAGTCTAAGGCGGAGTAGCTGCAGATACCGCGGCGGTCAGTGGCGACAGACTCGGACAATGGCTGGGTGAGCAGGAAAACGCTTTCCACCACTTATTTTAGTCTCTGGACTGTGGGGAGATGCCCAAATTTGACCTGGGGGTGGCATATCCCTTTAAACTACAAAGCAACTAATGAGAGTTATATAAATGAAGTTATTACCTGATGGTTCTCAGTTTGTTTTATCATCACCGTCAGTCGCTGTGTGCGCTCAGCAGCTGAAACTAGTCTGCCCAACAACAGAACAATCTATTTTCTGATTGGCTGAAACTGAGATTTTTTTTCCGGGAAGCGGGGCGGGAAGGAGGGGGGAGTTTTTTTTCCGCTGAAAACGCGCGGTGCCTGCATAAACTGAGCCACGCAGACCGATTTTCTGGGCACAAAAATAAAAAATAAAAAATCAGCGTGAGAAATGCCATGTGTGGCGTGTGAGCGTGTGAACACGTCGAATTGCATGTGTCACAGTCTCAATGTGTGAGACTTGAGAGCCCTGCTTTATTGTGTCTGGATGTGGTCAACAAAATAGTACTGCTGAACATATACAGTACTGTATTCAGAGGTGCTTTGTTATGGAGCAAAATGGAGAATCAATTTCTATTCAGAAAGGGGAACGACTCTGAATATTGAATGATGTTGGTCATAAGCTCCAACATGAAAATCACAGTGACAGTATTGGTTCTGAAACTGCAGAGGCAAAGCACTGAATGGGCCACACGAAACGAGCTGTCCTTCTCTCCATGCTTGTCAGAATGCGTTTAATTCAAATATTATTCAAGCAACCAAAGACGAACTGTCAAACAGTTGCCAAAACACTGTCAGCTCAGCTGTTTTAAAATATTTCCAACAATGTTTTGTACTATGGGTCTAAAACAACATTTTCATATCAACTTTAGTGATCAAAAAGTATATAGAAGGGTACATATGTAAAGTGATCTAAAGTAAATATATATTAGTGCATATTTCACTGTTTATAGGGTATATTGGACATTGTATGTAACATGAAACAGGTAAGATTTTAGTGTAGTGATGTGAAGGGCCAGAGAGGGTGAGGGTCATTGTTATATTCCTCTCCTGGTTACATGAAAAGCTCAATCACCTCACACAGACAGAAATAAATGTACCAATATCCCATGCATCACAAGCAGAGAATGTCAGGAAGTGTCACCAATTCTTTTCACTCACAACTCATTTAAATAATTACAGAACACCTGACACAGCTGGAGATTAAACGCCTCTTCAAAGACTGACCTCTTCTGGTCTTTGTCAAGATATTTTGCAATTTAAATTCAACAGCACTGGTTTGCTGAATGAGAGTACACAGGCTACTATAATTGAAGTGAAAATACATCCAGCTTCTTTCAACTTTTGATAATGTCAAACACTTAGGCCTGTCACAAGACAGGTCCCAGGTAATTGAACTGCTTCGTTCTCAATTCAGTGAACTAGCCATGGCCAGTGTTGCTGCTTTAGCCTATAATTGTACAAAACAAAGACATTCAGACTGACACTCAGTACAGGAGAAGGAATTGGTGTGTAATATGATTTTCCATGTCCCGCTCATGACAGGGTCTTATTCTATCATTGTCAATTCAAAAACTGTAGTAGTAGGAACAAAAAGTGTCTTGGTTTGATGTACTGTAGCTGTTAAGGCCATTTTGGCAAATTAACCATCACTATAGCCAGATTTTCCAGAAGCAAAAGAAAAAAAATAGATGATAAACCGCATTAAAGTACATTGAACAAACAAATCAATACCATGGTGAATGATTTGGGAGATGTTTATGCTGTATTGAACCAGCGACCTTCTGCTCTGCAGGCAGTTGCTGACAACTAATAAGGCACTAGTT
Source organism: Paratrypauchen microcephalus (assembly GCA_036785185.1). Lineage (NCBI taxonomy): Eukaryota > Metazoa > Chordata > Actinopteri > Gobiiformes > Gobiidae > Paratrypauchen > Paratrypauchen microcephalus. The sequence continues at coordinate 6,375,543 of JAVJIX010000021.1, read as the reverse complement.
TTAAGAAGTATACTTGACTCTGGAGAACTTTCCCCTTTTGCAGTACAAATTGTGTTGTAAGAAAATTGCTATACCAAGTGAAAAGTAATACTTAATCAGATACCCGAGTTACAGTCATCTCCAGCGTAGCCGTCCTGGCACACACAGAAGCCCTCTTTGCACAGCCCCTTCTTGCTGCAGTTGTTGGCACAGTAAACCAGAGAGCAGTCTTCTCCCACGTATCCAGGGCGACAGTGGCAGGTGCCGTTGATGCACTGGCCCTGGTCAGAGCAGTCGTTGAGGCAGCGTCCAACCATGCAGTCCTCCCCTGTGTAGGACTCCTCACACACACACTCTCCATCGATACACAGGCCACGCCCTGAGCAGTCCAAGGGGCACCGTGGCTCCGAACAGTTGTCCCCTCCGAAGTCGCGGTCACACACACACTCACCCTCCACACAGATGCCCTGCCCCGAGCAGTCATCCGGGCAACGCGGCTCTGAGCAGTTCTTGCCCGTCCAGCCTTCTTCACAGATGCAGCCACAGATCTCAAAGCTGAAGGTGCCATGGCCGCTGCAGCTGGAGCTGACATCCAAACGACCTTAAAAATACATGGCCAAAGCAATACATAGAAATCACATAATGAAGGCAATCCACAAGTCAGTTAAATATTATGGAACTAACAAGAAAGCAATAATCCTCTCACACACAAATATAATATGTAAAATTATCAAAATGGGGCTGGTGTGTTGATGTTCTTGTTGAGAGTCCAAAAGAATATGAATATATTACCATTGAATGTACTAAAAAGTGTTGTTTTTCCTGTTTGCTCATGAGAAAAAAAAATGTCTACTAAAGTAAACAACACTAACAAATTGTTGGATATAAAATAGCATTCTAATAGCAATTTAAATGTCCAGTCCACTTGATATTTGCTACTATGAAATGATAACAGTAGTCAGAACATCAGAGACTGTAATCTTGCTTCATTTTAGTGCATTTCTATTCCACTGCAATCGTCCTGAGCTGGGTTTTCATCCTCATTCTGATTCAGATCAGCACTACTGCAGATAATCATATTCCCTCTGAAGAGACAGGGCATTTTCAGAAAATATTTGAATGGTTTGATGGTGTCAATGGAGCAGATCCTTTAACCATAATATATCCTATAACTTTATCCAGTCTAGTTTCCCACATAATCATGGAAGAATCAGATGACTACTAATGCAAAAGGATTTACAAAGCTTTTAGACAACAGCATTCATCTTTGCCCTTCATGCAAATTTACAGAAATTATTTAAACTGCAGTTCATCCTGTATTGTATATTTTTAAGCACTAAATGTTCTCTTTTCCGACCATCAGTATAATGAGATGGTAGCAGAGGAGCCAAGCATTACTTTATATATGATGTCGTTTAAACAGAGCTCACCCATGGCAGAGCCATCCCCACAGCACCCAGAGCCACACTGTGCTCTGAGCATGGACACCTCTTTCTCCAACATCTCCACTCGAGCGATCAGCTGCTGAAGGGTGACCGACGAAGGACAGCCACACGCTGCCTTTGGGATGTTGATGCGATGAGTAAATGTGACCTAATCAGAGCAAATAATTAACAAATATATACCATAGAATATTGGACTCAGCAGAAAATGATTATACCATTTTACTATTTTAGTAGGTTGAGTAAAAATTTAATCAATATAGGTTTCACAGATAAAACAACCAACAACTGACCTGACTCTCACTGTCCAGTGTCTGCTCCGTGTATTCTGTGGGTTCCATTGAGTCAAGTGGACCCTCCACAGCAGGCCTGGATCCCAGCTCTGCCCGAGCCCCTTAAAAAGAAAGTTATCATTATTAGGTGTGTAGTATCTGAATGCCTTGAACTAACTATGCTATGTTCATGTTGTCATTACAAAACATTACAATAAATATAGCTGCAAGCAGCAATGCGGGGCCAAGCAGTGACCCAGCCTAATTTGATGACGTGCGTTGGATCAGTCTTTGCCCAAAACACATTTTTGCATGTTGTAGCGCCCCCTAGTGGCCAATGTGCACCAAATTTGGTATGGCTAATTCTGTATGGATGGTACATTGCGCACCAAGTTTCATTGAGAGAGCTGAAACGCACGTCAACGCACGTCAGTTTGATTACGTGCGTTGGATCAGTCTTTGCCCAAGGATCCCAGGGATACCAAGTTTTTGAAAATCGGACTTACGGTTCAAAAGTTACAAGCAGAAATGAGAGAGGAGAAGCATTTTGAGTGTTTTTCATAAAATCCAAGATGGCGGACATTATATTCCGGCGGACATGACGTCATAGGATGCGTTGGATTCGTCTTGGCCCAAGGATTCTAGGGATTCCAAGTTTTTGCGAATCGGGCGTACGGAAGGAATTTTCAGGTACATTTCTGCGTGTAACTTTTGAACCGTATGTCCAATTTTCAAAAACTTGGCATCCCTGGACTCCTTGGGCCAAGCCGAATTGCAACGCATCATATGACGTCACCACATGACGTCATTTTCCACCATTTTGAATTTTATGAAAAACACTCAAAATGCTTCTTTTCCCTCAATTTTGGACCAATTTTGCTCAAATTTGGTACATAGCATCTTTGGACTGAGCCTCATCAGAAATATGCCCGAATGTTTTGATATCTCTTATCGTTTTGTCGTGACAGCCAATCAAACCTGCAACTGGCCCTCTGGTGGCCCTAGAGGGCAAATTTGACCTGCTCGTGGCACTAGAGGGTTGGGGGTGGGGGCCTATAAATTGCTGTGGGTAATGAGGAGACTGGCTGGAATGTGCATGCAAAATTTCACAACTTTTTACCAGACAGTTCTAGGGGTTGCCATAGACTCCCAGAGGCGGAAGAATATTTTATAATAATAATAAGAATCAGTAGAAACACTATGGGTGCCTCGCACCTTCGGTGCTTGGCCCCAATAATCCTACTGTATTTAAGAAAATAAACGAAGCATTAGAGATAGGATTACAGATAAAAAAATTAAAAAAACTTGCAGTAGGTTTTTAAGTGGAACATGTTCCAAACACTCACCATCGTGGGGGGCGGCTGCAGAAGTGTCCAGATCCACAGAGCACAGAGACTCCATTGGGACGTTTATGTTGTAGACATGGTTGAAGATCACAGGCTGGTCTTTCATCGTCTGGTTGACAGTAGAGGAGGAGGGGGGCTCGTCTGCTCCTGGGCTCTGTCTTCTTACTCTGGTGGTACGGACCAGTGGACTGTCTTGTGATGGAGCAGCATAACTAGCACTCTATGGAAAGAATAATTTGTGTGAGTTTATGTGAACATTACATTCCTTTCAGACAGATTGAAATGTATAATAGTAATAAAAAACAACCTTGCTACTTTGTTATGTTTAAAGCAACACAGACAAAAGTAATGAACTTACTTCCCAAAATAGTGGAACAGAAAATTAATTTTACACAGCCCCGTGAGCCGTCCCCCATGTCTCATAACTAGATCTTTTTAATTGATGAAGTGTACCTGTAAAAGGAGGAGCAGTGCCAGGGCCAGGATCCAGCCTGTTGTGGGCAGCCTGGCCTTATGAAGGTGCTCTGCCAAAAGCATTCTGGGAAACAGCCTCAGCACTCCTGGCAGCCACGCCTGTAACGATAAGAGAAATGTATGATGAATTTTAATCCATTTTAATTTAGGATCAGTTTTAGACTTTCACGCAATAAAAAGCATGGAGATCTCATCACAGTGTTTATGACCAAATGCATGATCTATATCAGGAAACACAAATAACCACAAAGTAAAGTCATTCAGCTCTCTTCTGACTTTAGAGAACAGTCTGTAAATCACTATAAAGGCTATCAAACCCAATGCAGATGTTTTACCATGATTATTATTAGTTAGCCAAACAATTAAGAGGAATATTTTCACAAATCCTTGGCAATATTTTCACAACACTTGTCTATTTTAGCACATTCATGCCAATGTTTTTGTCAGGAGAAGCCACTGAAGAGGGGCCTTTCAAAACTCCACTGATGTGGTGGAGCTGTTGGTGTTCAACAGGCTTTTCTATCACAACAATGCATCTCGTGTGGATGAGGCAGTGATTACACTCATCTGCCTTGTGTTTGTGGGTGCGCGTTCCCCCACACTTTTCTGATAGCTGAGAGGAAATGCTGGATGTATTTGCACATAGATGACATAGAAAATAATAGATGTGTAGGTTTTAGTTTTGACCCGAAAGAGTAGACGGCAAATGTGAAAACCGATATGAACTGACTCTATTGTACTATGTGAAAGCAGGAATTAACAGTGATTTAAAAAAAAAAATCAATCACACACTAATGGGCTTTAAGTGTGTGCTTGAAAGTTTTTAGTTAAATATACAATGACAAGGTGTTTTTAAGACATGGTATGTAAAGATGCCAACTTAAAGGTACACAAAACACAAAACCAACTCTTGTGAGCTTTTAGTCATGTTATAATGTTGTTACCTCACCAAAAAAATACCCAGAGTTGTGTTTAGTTTCATTAACACATACAGTATTTGAGCTACCCTTAATTATTAGTCTGTATACTCCAAAGCTCAAATGCTCTCTTTCACCTTGCGATATCATGTTCCAGGATTGAAATTATATAATTCTATAATATAATTCTAGTGAAGATGTATGGGGTTTAAAAACACAGTGGAGCACTTCCTGTATTACCACATGAAATATGTGCCTTCTGCTGAGCGAAGTACCTACTGTAAATATGCAGGGCTTTTGTGTTAAACTTGTGTGAATTAAACAAAATCCAACTCCAGGTATGTTTTGATGAGGAAACAATATTATAACATAGATCAGAAAATGTGTAAAATGGGCCCTTTAAGATATGTTATGTAAAATGCCAAAGTAAACAAATGGGGATACGGGTGTTGATCACAACCAAACCTTTTCCCAAACATAATATAAATAAAATGGCTAGCATTTCACATATGTGCACTTCTGTTTTTTTGTTTTGCTTTTTTAGCACATTTTAAAATAGCATTTACCACATCACCACATTACAAGTTGAAGCTGTTACTTTTTAGATCAAAATATCAGCTAGCTATCAGCATAATGGTTCATAATAGTGCCATATATCAGAATAACTATATCGATAAATCAGTGCTCTAGACGAAAATTAGATGCAGTAAAAATGCATTTGAGTGAAAGTACAAGACATTTAAAGGCATCTGAATGAGTCTGTCTCATCTCCAGAATGAACAAGAAAAGAACAGAGACTGGTACAGAGACAATCATTCACACAAAACTTATTGGCACCCCAATCTATCACGGAAGACCCATAGGGGGAAGATAGTCAGTGATATGTTACAATCTACTGACTTGAAAGCCTGCTGCTAATGCCTTTAAAAATGACTGTGGCCTCGGTGTAATGCTGAAGAGAGAGAAAATGTTCTGCTTTTAAAAGAAGCTTCCCCAAAGCATGGCGTCTACATGACATGAACCGTTTACTCGCCACTTCACAACAAAATGAAAAGTGCACCAACGATGACGCCGCAAGATGGACAAATCCAAGCGTAGCCGTGTGTTCGGACCCATTAGCCTAAGCACCATGCTCGTGGCAGCGTGCAGTAGGCGGATCCTGAGCAGACATGATCATGATGAATGGGGCTGTGCTGATCTTTCTCTGGCCTACTGCAACAAGCACGGCTGATTTATATTCAAGCTAAATGAGTGTGCTGCATGAGGGTGATGGAGAGTGCAAGTTAAAGAGCCATCATATCACTGTTTTAATTGCATTGCTATGGGTAATATGGATAGTCCTCTAATATTAAAACAGTTGAATCACCATTACAGAAGTGGTAAACAATACTAAACAATATGAATGTTTGTGTATTATGATGAATATGTTTATTTGTGTATTACTTGTCCCAAAATAAATCCACTCATCACTATATATATATATATATATATATATATATATATATATATATATATATATATATATATATATATATATATATATATATATATATATATATATATATATATATATATATATACACTTTTGTTTTTGCTCCCATTTTTCCTGAGATGGACCCAAAGATCCAAAATTCACTCCAGATACACAACACTACCATTTCTCTCAAACATTGTTCACAAATCTGTCCAAATGTGTGACAGCGAGCACCTCTGCCCCGCCGAGACAATCCACCCCACCTCACAGGTGCACCACATCAAGATGCCGATCCGACATCATGACCAGTGCACAGGTGCGCCCCAGACTGCCCACAATAAAAGGCCACCCCGAAATGTTCTTTTTTTTTTTTTTGCTTTATTGGGGGTCTGGGGACTCAGAACCAGTCAGTATCTGGTGTGACCACCATTTGCCTCATGCAGTGCAACACATCTTCTTCGCATAGAGTTTATCAGATTGTCAGTTGTGGCCTGTGGAATGTCCTCTTCAAAGGCTGTTATGGACGAAGAACACAGGTGCATTTTATTGATGGCATTTTGAATGCACAGAGATACCGTGATGAGATCCTGAGGCCCATTGTTGTGCCATAGATCCATGAACATCACCTCATGTTTCAGCAAGATAATGCACGACCCCATGTTGCAAGGATCTGTACACAATTCTTGGAAGCTGAAAATGTCCCAGTTCTTGCATGGCCAGCATACTCACCGGCACTGTTCCCTCTAAGGTGCGCGCGTGCGCAATTGCGCACTGCCCAGACGTTCAGCGCGCACATCAAATCATTTTCAGCGCATAAAATAAAATCTAACCTGAACTCAGCGCTGGTTTGACACACGGAATCCAGTCTGATAGATTCAGTTTGCACATGTGAATGTGCACATGCGTTAGGGACAAGCCAACTACAAACAGTAAGAGTTGTCGTGCGCATCGCCGTGGTTCAGAGCGGCAGGTCCGCACCAGCCGACGGGAGCGCCGCCCGCACAGAAGAGGAGACAGGTAGAACCATAATGTAATCCTTGGCTGTTTTCTTTGTTTCTGTCCAAGCCATAGGTTTTTGTGAGCAAAAAGACGGGACTTTCTGTGTGAAGTGTAAATCCTCTCCCCAGAGCGTTAAACCACAGAGCTCTGTCACTCTCACAAAATTACTTAAACTGGGTAATGATTAAAAAGCAAGATATAAACTGATAAAAATGTATACTTATTTTGGAGATCATTATTTTGAGAAAGACCCATCTTATAGTGTCCTATAGGTCCTACAATCATCCCTAAAAAATCTGCAGCTACATGTAGGCTATATTTATCAAGCTGAAAAAATCTCTCTTCATGTGGTTTTACAGGTTTATACACAGGCATATACACAGGTTATTTTTCAAAATATTGTAATGTTCAATGTTTCACTGACCCTCACACTGACATACAACAAGTACAAAGTTCATGAAAAGATTTTTGAGAAGTGGACCAAAAAAAATCAGTTATATTAAAAGTAATCTAACAGAAATAACAGCAGTGATTTGATTCATAAACTATGTAACTTGCCATGATCTCAGGTGTGATACTGGTGTGGCCACAGTGTGCATGTCGGATGTTGCTCACAGGAGTCCAAGGAACGCTCAGGGAGTTAGTGTGTTTGCTCAGACACATGAAAAATTAGGGGGAACATTGCTCACCGGACATGTCACCCATTGAGCATGTTTGGGATGTGCTTGACCGGCGTATACGACAGCGTGTACCAGCTCCCACTAATATCCAGCAACTTCGCACAGCCATTGAAGAGGAGTGGACCAACATTCCACAGGCCACAATTGACAATCTGATAAACTCTATGTGAAGAAGATGTGTTGCACTGCATGAGGCAAATGGTGGTCACACCAGATACTGACTGGTTCTGAGTCCCCAGACCCCCAATAAAGAAAAAAAAAAAAAAATAAATTAAAAAAAAAAAATATATATATATATATATATATATATATATATATATATATATATATATATATATATATATATATATATATATATATATATATATATATATATATATATATGGATGAAACATCCAAAATCCATAAGTACATCAAGTACAAGGCCCCAACAGATGATGTGCTCAAGGAATGCCTCAGACAGTGGAGTGCAGAGGAAGAGGTGCTGGAGGGACCATCACAGCAGGACAAGCCCCTATATGGGGCGTACCACTGAAACATAACTGAAGTGGCTGATATCAAGAAATCCTACCAATGGCTGGAGAGGGCTGGTCTGAAGGACAGCACAGAGGCCCTCATCCTGGATGCACAGGAGCAGGCCTTGAGCACCCGAGCAATAGAGGCCCAGATCTACCACACCAGATAAGACCCAAGGTGTAGGCTGGGCAAAGAGGCTCCTGAGACAGTCAGGGCAGGGAAAGCATACATGGAGCGACACAACCAAGTGGCGGGCATAGTGTACAGAAACATCTGTGTAGAGTACGGGCTGGAGACCCCAAGGTCAAGGTGGGAAACACCTCCGAAGGTTGCGGAGAATGACCGAGCCAAGATCCTGTGGGACTTCCAGATACAGACTGACAGAATGGTGATGGCGAACCAACCAGACATAGTGGTGGTGGATAAGCAACAGAACAGAGCCGTGGTGGTGGACACTGCAATACCAAGCGATGGTAACATCAGGAAAAAGGAACACAAGAAACTAGAGAAATACCAGGGGCTCAAGGAAGAGCTGGAGAAGGCCTGGAAGGTGAAGGCATCAGTGGTGCCCGTGGTGATCGGAGCACTCGGGGCTGTAACCCCCAAACTGGGGGAGTGGCCACAACAGATCCCAGGAAAAACATCAGACATCTCAGTCCAGAAAAGTGCAGTACAGTGGTACCTCACCTTACGAAATTAATTCGTTCCAGAAGTGGTTTCGTAACGTGAAAAATTCGTAAGTTGAGTAGGTATTTCAATGGAAAAACCCTGATCCGTTCCAAGGGTTTTTTTTATAGTGTAACTTTTTTTTTAATAGTGTAACGTTGTATTCTGCGTCCTGGCGGGCTAAGAGACTAGACCAGGACTAAAAGAACGTGGAATAAACCAGGTCTGGCCAGAACTAAACCTGGATTGGACCTTGCGGTGCGGGGCGGGCTCTGCTTCTATCTGACCTCCAGAGCCGGGGCGCTGACACTGTGAGCTAACAGGAAGAGGAAGGTGCTCTATCAGCGGTGTTGTGAGATGTGTCTATCTTGTGTCTATAGCTCAGTGCAGAAGAGAGAGTCTGCGAGCGTGTGCGTGTGCGCCGGAGTAGAGGAGACAATAAAGCCCCACTCTGCAGCAAAACTGCCTTTTTTTACGTGCATTCTCCACGGAGTTAACCCCGGAGGGAAAGCTATCTCCGGCCCTGGAGAAGACGATCTCCCCTGTGTCTCCCAACCACGGTTAGGAGATGAGAACAGGAATGGATAACAGCGGGCAAGACCGCGGGGTCTCGCTTGGGTCGGGCACTGGTTCTATGTGACTTCCAGGTCTAGACCAGAACTAAACCAGGTCTAAACCAGGACGGGAGCAGGAATAAATCATCGCACGTGCTCTGCCCCGAGGAGGAGGCACGGCTGCATCCCGCAGCCCCGGTGTAGCGTGGCCTTGCGCCGTGTCGACGTGATCCTTCGATGTCGGCTCTTTCTATCACTGTGAAGCAGAATTCACCAAGTGTTGCATTGTTCACTCACTAAGGGAACGTGAGCTGGGTTTAGACCGTCGTGAGACAGGTGAGTTTTACCATACTGATGATGTGTTGTTGTGTCTCCGCTTGTTTCGGGCGTGCATCTGAGCGCGCATTAATTGAATTTTTGAGATTTGTTGTTTTTAAAGTGCTTTATAAATAAAGTTGGATTGGATTGGAGATTTCGCGTTTCGTAACTTGAAATTTCATTCGTATCTAGAGACCAAAATTTGACATGAAGGCGTTTCGTAACTTGAAATTTTCATTTGTTGGGTCATTCGTAAGGTGAGGTACCACTGTACTAGGAACAGCAAAGATACTGCGCAGAACTCTCAAGCTCCCAGGCCTCTGTTAGTGGATATATATATATATGTAACCACTCCTCCAGTTTGGGGGTTACAGCCCCGAGTGCACTGATCACCATAGGCACCACTGATGCCCTCACCTTCCAGGTCTTCTCCAGCCCCTGGTATTTCTCTAGTTTCTCGTGTTCCTTTTTCCTGATGTTACCATCACTTGGTATTGCAATGTCCACCACCACGATTTTGTTCTGTTGCTTGTTCACCACCACCATATCTGGTTGGTTCGCCATTACCATTCAGTCAGTCTGTATCTGGAAGTCCCACAGGATTTTGGCTCAGTCATTCTCCGCAACCTTCGGAAGTGTTTCCCACCTTGACCGTGGGGTCTCCTTAGGGTCTATGCCCTCCACTTGGTTGTGTTGCTCCATGTATGCTTTCCCTGCCAGCATCTTACCCCCTGCTTGCCTGGAAGAATCCATGACTCATCGCTGTACCAGCAGCGAGTCTGGTAACGCTTGGTCCAGAATGCGCTGCCGTTGCGCTTAGACAGACAGCTAAGTGAACCAATCAGAGAACAGTTAACGGACAGCGACGTGAACCAAGCCGGTAGGAAGCAATGCAAAAACATCTTTTTTGAAAAGAAAGGCCTCTAGAGCTGTCAGCTGCTGTGGTTTTAAGGAATCGATGTGTTTTAGGTCATTTAAGACCAATTTTACAGCTGAATGGAAGGGACGTTGCGGGCAAAGGCGGGTGCACTGACGTCACCATCTTTGAACGAATCAGAATCGCGGAGTCCGTTGTTAACCGGGGGAGCGAGGGTGGAGCGAGGGTGTCCAAATGGTATCGCGCTGTATAGCAAATACAAAGAGATATCATTTGGCTGGCCAGGTAAACACCCTGCAGTTACGTGCTGACTGTCTCAGGAGCCTCTTTGCACAGCCTACACCTTGGGTCTTGTCTGGTGTGGTAGATCTGGGCCTCTATTGCCTGGATGCTCAAGGCCTGCTCCTGTGCAGCCAGGATGAGGGCCTCTGTGCTGTCCTTCAGACCAGCCCTCTCCAACCATTGGTAGGATTTCTTGATATCAGCCACTTCAGTTATATTTCGGTGGTACGCCCCATGTAGGGGTTTGTCCTGCCATGATGGTCCCTCCAGCACCTCTTCCTCTGCACTCCACTGTCTGAGGCATTCCTTGAGTACATCATCTGTTGGGGCCTTGTCCTTGATGCACTAATGGATTTTGGATGTTTCATCAAGGAAAGTGGTTCCCACACTCACTAGTCCTCAGCCTCCTTCCTTCCGGCTCGCATACAGTATCAGGGTGCTGGATTTGGGAACCAAACCATCCATGCATGTCAGGAGCTTTCGTGTCTTAAAGTCTGTGGTCTGTATCTCCTTGGCCAGCTTATGATTCCTGCTGGGTATCTGATCACTGGCAGGGCGTAGCTATTTATTGCCTGTGCCTTGTTCTTGCCATTGAGCTGACTTCTTAGGACTTGCCTTACTCGTTGCAGGTATTTGGCCGAAGCCGCTTTCCTTGTTGCCTCTTCAAGGTTGCCATTTGCTTGTGGGATACCAAGGTACTTGTAACTGTCCTCAATGTCTGCTATTGTTCCCTCTGAGAGTGAGACCCCCTCTGTGCGGACTACCTTCCCTCTCTTTGTCACCATGCTACTACATTTCTCTAGCCCGAATGACATTCCAGTGCCTGTGCTGTAGATCCTGGTGGTGTGGACCAGCAAGTCAATGTCTCGCTCGCTCTTAGTGTACAGCTTTCTGAGTCGGTATCCATAGCCAGTGCTTTTGATTATTCGGCTGAGGGGGTTCAGACCTATGCAGAACAGCAGTGGGGACAGTGTGTCTCCTTGGTATATGCCACATTTGATGGACACTTGTGCAAGTGGCTTGTTATTGGCTTCAAGGGTGGTTTTCCACTACCATATTGATATTCTACAGCTCCAAGCACTCAGTGATCCCTGTGTGTGGCATTGAGTCATAGGCTTTCTTGTAATCAATCTAGGCAGTGCACAGATTGGTCTGATGGGTTCTGCATTCGCGGGCGACTGTTTGGACAACCAGGAGTTGGTGTTTGGCTCCCCTGGAGTTTTTGCCGATCCCCTTCTGTGCTGTGTTCATGTATTTATCCATGTGCCCACTTATCTTAGCCACCATGATGCCTGACATGAGCTTCCATGTTGTGGAGAGATGGATGGGACTCCAATACTATAGCTTTAAGTATCTGCTATACCCGATATCAGCTGATAACAGTGCAGAGACTGAAAAGAGATACTGAAAACATTATTCATTCCCTTAAAACTAAAGCAAAACAAGATAGAATCGATCCAAATGTGTTGGCTGTAGCTGTTATTTATCCCTCAAGCAACTACAGAACAGCTTTGAATAAATATATACCACATTATGAGACTTTCTGGACCAATTACAACCAGTAAATAGTCTTATTACATCAATATTCATGTCCAACCAGGACCGGCTGAACCGATATTTGTTTCAGTATTGATGCTGATCTAATACCAGTATTGGATCAGTGCATCCCTAACACTGACACCTAAAAAGAATGAAAAAAGGAAATAGAAGTTCAAAATTTATTTGTGGAGGTATATTTAATAAACAAATCTAGCAGTTAATGTGTTAATCTCATTATCAGGCTGTGAATGGTAAAAATAAAATTATTTATTCCTGCTTAAAAGGTAAAATAATAGATAATAAAAAAGTTACTTTAGAATAAAAGTGTCTCACTCTAAGGCAGGTATACCCAAATGGGTATATCTGGCACCTAAATATAGAAGTGTGCATTAGTGTGATCCCTTATATAGTATTGCCCTGGCTCTTTAAAGTTAAAGAGGTTCAAAGTCAGAAGATTTAGCTTTAGTCACGAGGTCCTGGTGCAGGCAGATTCCCATAGGTTTGTAAAATTATGCATGACGAGGGAAGGTTTTTCATGGAGGCTCAATTATAGACTTGAATCATTTATAGTTAAGCGAAACGGCATAACAATGGCAAGGTTTACTTCCTATTTCCAGAACAGAAGGGAAAGTCAGTTCCATATGAGAATCACTTACTATACATGATGTGCTTTGACATGCCAATTCAATCTATATGCACATGAGTACAAGCACAGGACACGCCATGTATGTCACTGATGTGGCCTTTCCGATCTGTACCACTCCACCTGCCTTGATGGTAATTAGATGTGTCACCACGAAGCTTCTCAATCTGGGAAGTTGAGTGGAAAAAGTGACGCACATAATTTACTCAAGAAAATCGCATTTAGCCCTGGCAAGGTAATATCCATTTATTATTAACAATGACAGCTTTAACAGTGTCTCAATTACATACAATATACAATTTTACCTGTATTAGTCAAAAAGGATGGTTTCTTTTGTTTCTTATTTGTAAAAATTTAAAAAAAAATGAATATGATCACATTATGGTATAGCTGCTTAATGTAAGTGAAAAAACTGGCAACAACATTAGGAAAGTATTACAGTCATACAGTGTTCAATAAAATAAAAAAAATATTCAAAATCCTGAAGACATGGACAAAAAAAAAAGTAAAAATTCAACCGCTTATCATTTTAAAACTTCAGAGCACTTCATTCAATGTTCCCCATTAATAGAGGAGACTATGGTGCCTCCCATGGTCTAAATCAAACTGAGCAATTGATATGAAAAATAACAATTTTTCTTGTTGTATTATCTTAAATATATACAAGTAATTTTATTTAAATTTTGTGTTCAGCCCATTATGGATTAATAAAGGCAATAAGTGACATATTTAATCTAAATGCATTTTATGTTTTTTTAGGGATTGCCAGGCCACCAGTGTCTTGTGAAAACCTGAGGGAAACACTGCAGTCCAAACATTCTTCTTATGCAAAGGAGATCATTGCAATTGAGCATACCTGTGCAGAATAACACAAATAACTAAAAAGTTGTTACTAAAGCAGCATCATTTTTATCTCGTATTTTTAACTTTTTCCATCTCAGATTACACTGCTCTGCGTCTTTCATACTGAATATATTTTCTTTGATCTTCTACGTGGTTCATGGGCATGTAAGTCGATATGAGAATTGAATTTTTAAATGCACAGTGCAATTACTCCCAGACGTTAAACCAATCTTTGTTAGGGGGCTGCTTCAAAAAGAGTCCTTTATCACACGCGCACTGTGGAGGTGGGAGGTAGATATGGAAAAAGCCAGCAATAAATGACAAAACAGATTACAAAATGAAAGTAAAGCTCCCTGCAAAGCTGCAACCTTTTTTCACGCTGTCTTGTTTTAGTATTCTGGTATTATAGCTGTAGCAGTGAGGTTGTCGTTAGCAGTCAGATGGTTGAATGCTAATTTCTCCTCAGGGATTACTGGGATTTGTAGCTATAGACGCTGGGTCAAAGCTCATGGTGCAATGTAATGCATGCTACTTCCCCTTCATCACACAACGCTGCTCTTTGTAAACAAACTCAAAAGCCTATTAACCTGTTTGGTTGATTATATGTTGGCCTTTTTGACCTTGATATGTATGCGGTCAACACTTGATTAGGTGGACTTCCACATACATAAGGCGAATTTCCTGTAGAGTGGATCAATAGCCTTTGACATTGTGCAACGTTTCCCATGATGGCGTTTAAGATCAAAGCTGGGTTACATGATATACCTTTTATTTTTTTCCTCCAGAGTATATTGTAGAAGTACATTTTTATGAACCTGAAAGCAAATCTGGAAGAGAGACATGTTATGTTATATTTTGGGATGGTTCACTTTGCAGTCTGAAATTGCCATGCACACACATGCAAACAAATTATCATGCATGTGAAAATTGAAGGCTTTTTGAGACTTAGAAGAGAGCTAGAGTCGCATGAAACAACTTCCAGTTTTCCATTAAAGCATTTTGTACACTTTCACTTGGGATGTAATTAATTATTGGGAATCTATCTATGGCTCCAATTCCTTCTAGTTGAATTATTATCCTGTCAATCAAGCTCCCTGGAACTTTGTAAGATATACAGAGGCCAAGCCTCACACATCTTTGTAAAATAGGAGAAGCACATCGTCTATAGGCAACATTCATATCCTTAGTGCACTAAATGCATTATTTTTCCATTAAGACTGTATTCAATAGTTTCAATGGTAAGCTTTTTGTCATAACCACTTTGAAAAGGTTTATGTAATTGTATAGTTTTGTTTGGTTGTAAGTGTCAAAAGCACAACATGAAAACACCGAGCTTCACAGCTGCATTCAAGCTGCCATCAGAGGTGTGAGAGTTGCAAGCCTTTCGGGTTTTTGATGTGCGCCAACAAAAGGATGACAGGTGGTTATTACCACAACATTTTAACAGCTACTGTAAGTGCTATGGCCTCTCCTTTTAGCGTACTGTCAGTGTGGATGATTGAAAGGGGTGCAGGCGGGAGTGCTCTGTGCTATAGAGCTGAGTGAATGGCAAAAAGAATACAAAGTGTGCATTGATGGATATATGAGCTTAAAAACAATAATCATCAGTATAGTCAGTTCTTGAAGTACGTTATACAAGGTAATGTGTGACGCTAGAGCGCACCATGCCTACATAATTATGTCAAAGTCCATTTTATTCTTTATATTCAATCACAGTAGACTATATGTGGTCTATGTCTTTAAAAATACATTTCCGTTAAATGTGAATGCAGATAAGGTATGATAACGGTAATGATGATAAGAATCCTTTGCTCAGTAGCGTCACAACACAAGCAGCTGTTAAATACTTCTCACACAGTGTGATTACATTTAGCTTTGAGGTAGGTGGGTTTTGCAGCATTTTTGAGTGGTTATGGGCTCACAGGACATCCTCATCAGTTGGAATTAAGAGCTGCAGCAGGCTTCATTACCTTACCCTAGTAAGTACTAGTGTCATTCCACATCTTTCCATGGCCACAGGGTGCTTCGACTGAGTCTGTCCAGTAAAGTGTCTAACTCTCTGCCCCATGGACATACTGTATGTCTCAGTCTGTGCAAGTGGGCTCTGCTCTGGGTGGTCCTGGGGGGCTGAGGAAAGCACATGAGTTGATGAGTCATATGGGAGCAGTTCACTTCCAATGGAGAAGGACATAGAGGTGCTTTATAAAGTAATGGGTGGGTACAGACCAGCTGTGATTTTAATCTCCAGTGCTACAGCGGCTGCTAAACTCACGGCAGGACTGAGGTGCAGTGATCATGAGCAGTCACTGTGAAGAAGGGACATGAATGCAGCCTCCAGCTGCTGCAGACAACTCTCCACCAGCCCCAGAGGAGGGATCAACTGTAGCCACCACAGTTGATACAGCACTGCCTCTAGGATGGCCACACATCTGTGCCAGTGTGGTTATAGTAAGATAAACAAATAACTAGTCTTTACTATGTTTACATAAGTAGGGCTCATGAAATATATTATTCACATTTACATGGGACATTCCAAATTGTTATGAATGATTTCACTTAAGCTTGCATACCCTACCAGCTGTGCAGAAAATGTTTGACAAACCTGATATCTCTGCATTTTCTCCTGCATGAGTTTTATGAGTATGTTTTGTTGATGCAAGGACTTTTTGTCTAAACATTCCCTCCTCCTGTTGTTGCGATGCTAAACTGCTGTGTCCTAATAAGAGGTTTAATGGAGGCAGACTGATTAAATGGGCCATCCCGTGGTTTTTATCACCTCTGCCGTGCAGCACCTTTGCTCCATTTTTTATTATCACTCCACATTATATTCAACCACTCTTATTGCACTGCCAAGATTTCCATTCTACCCCACTTTGTATTCTCACAATGTCTCTTTACAAATGTATTTTATTGAAACATAGGTGAGATATATAGTTGAGAAAGGTGGCGATACTATAGCGGCACTCATCTTACAATGGCTGCCTTAAGCTCTGGCACCAGGCCTGTTATCCTCTCTTGCTGGGCCCTTATGGAGGTAAACTCCTAGCCTCCATTTGCACAGGTTAATGTGCAGCCACCCTGACATGAACACAAAACCAATAGGCTCTGTTGTGAGGCTGATCGCTCTTTTCTCTTTTCCAGCCTTACCCCGCACTTTCTCTGCATCTCTTCTTTTCCCTCTGTCTTTGACACTGTAAACATTACAATGGTTTTCTCATTATTCCCATCACTCTGGCCAAATTGCCTTGTATTTCTGGACCATTGGGCTCTGCTCATTGGCTGCTCCCACAACCTCAGAGCTGCACAGTCCTTAGTCCATTTCTGAAACAGTGTGATTATCCTCCAACAAAGCAAGAGATGCAATGAAGAACAATAATATGCTTATTTGTAAATAATACACTGGCTGTATGCAGTGTATTAAAAATGCTGTTTATCAAACTTGTTGCTTACTCATATATAGACACCATTTCAAAACTTGTCCCAAGGACCAAAGAAGTTGGATTAGATCCAAGCAGCTCAACTCTGACATTTCACAAAAAAGTAACACCTTCCTTGGCCATATTATGTGCCTCTGGAATCTCTATGGATACAACATCACTATGGAGACAGAGCTTTGAAAGAGCAATTGCACCACCAGTCAGTTAAGTTATGAGTTCAATAAAGGGTTTACCACCAACTAAACCTTTCCAACCATTCCAAGTATTTGGTGTGGATGGTTTACATACAGTATTGGAACAACACACAAACAGACAATAGAAGACTAATTCCAAAAGAAGACCTTTGTGCAGGAAAACATTTTTAGACCATTTTTACATGCCAGATATATTCAGATAAATAAAATTGATTGGCTTGTTAGAGTTGTCCTCTTTTATGAATCTCTTGTCCTTTATGTTGAAGCAAGACCTAAAATAATTGACCAAAGAGTTCAAAAATTCTTTGTCACTTCACAGTTCACACAGCTGCGCTTATTCTGCCGGCATGCACTCTCTTCCTGCCAAGCCATTCTGGTCCTTTTATCTTCCATTTTCAAAGGCAGCTTTTTCTTGTGGGACACGCCTGACAACTCACTCTCTTGTTGGTTTATATACGGTAAAGAGCCTGATTTTCGCTATCAGTGGCTCTCTCTCCTCTATGATATGAGCAGGTGGAAATGACACATAAAACATAGCCCCACTGAAAGCCATGAGTTGTGTGGGGATGATAATGTGGCTCAGGGGCAGAAGGATTGGCATGTTCTTGACACTGTATGTTCGGTGGTCTTATGGTGAAGCGGGAAAAGCCCAGAGCACTTAGCTGAGATTGCATTCAATTATTAAATCAACAGCTCAATAGAATTTATCCTCAATAAGCAGCTATTTTAAAGCATACATGGAATTATGTTATTGATGAGTGTTATTATGATTAATAACTAAGCAATTGCAGCGGAATTGTTCCTTTTTGTCAAATTATTTGTGGTTATTTTACAAAAAAAGGGAAAACCATACTTCCAAAGCCAAGGTGTTTCAGTCCTGAGTTTTTCCACCCTTTTAATTGCACTGTGTTGTATCAAACTACAATTACAATGGTAGAATTGTTTGATTCAAACAGTGTTCCAATAGAGAAGACTATGGTGGCCCCATAGTGAAATTTTTGCCTAACTCAAACAGAGCAATCAACTGGCATTAAACATAACATTTTTTAGATGTTGTGATATCATATAAAATAAACTTTATTTAATCTTTAATCAGTCCATTACTAATAAAGGCAACAACTGATTTTTTTATATATATTTACTCCAACATTTTTATCATTATTTTTTCCAAATATGGATTGCCTGGGCCACCATAGTCTTGTAAAAAATCTGAGGGAAATACTGTAATAAACAAAGGATATAGTATTTGATATTAGAGGATTCTGAATGACTGATTTGGTACCCTTAGCTATGAGGGCTACATCAGCAAAAGTGTCCTCTGGAATCTAAGCAACTTACATTGAAAAATCGTTAATACAATGTGTTTAAAAAAGATGTTAAACAAAAGCCACACTGCCCTTCACTGCATTTCATCTCAGACTTTTCAAGCCTCTGAGATGGCGAATCCTCACTGCGCGTGACAGTCTAGACAGAAATGATTACGAAGCTTTCTTCATCGGCCTCGACCAAACACTTTGAACAAGCTGCCTCACGAGATCAAGCCAAACCATTTAAAAAGAACTCACTCCAGAGCTAGTGCTACTTAAACTGCAGTCAGGAAGTATCACGGTCTCATTACAGATAACTAAATAGTCCACCTAGCAGCTCAAAGTGGTTTTGTGAGAGCGAGGGTGCCCCATGTTAGGGCATCTCAGACTGTCAGAAATAACACAGGGTCAGATTGGTCGTGTGCACAGAGAAGTAAAGGTCATGCTGAATGTGTTATCTCTGGCTCATGCATGTATAGCCACACCGGGATGTGATAGAATCGGCTCCCGGAATAGACTATTGAGATACGGATACAAAGGTCCAGTTCATTAGCAGAGCATGTTACACAGACAGGCTGCAGACATTTCCCCTGCTCTATAGCCTTAAGCACGCCCTGGAAGACGTGGAAGATATTTCCACTATAATAATATGACTGAATTAAAAAGGAAGTATTCAAATGTTATAAATGCAGATATTTAAAGGCGCACTGTATAACTTCTATGGTGGAGGATTCGTTGCTTGCTTGTCTCCATCGAGATGTTATTTCTTTGCCCAGAATAAGTATTTTCTGGTCATAGTCCAAAATGCAAAAACAATAATATTTAAAAGTAAACATAAGAGCTGTGGACATGTCCGATAAGCTGCTGGATCACTGAGGGTCAATAAACATATCACTATTTATACATTTTGAATGATTTAGTAACTTCACATTAGGTTTAGAGATCAACCTGAACTTTTTAGTGTATCGACGTTAAATGTTCTGCACTGCTTGATTTTGTTTTGATCAACCTGCTGAGTAAGCACAAAGCTTGATTTGAACATTTCATTGTCAATTGATGACTGCACAAACTACTGTGTCACTACGCAGCTCTCTTTTAGGTTTGTGGTAAAGAAAACGGGCTGTGGTAAGTTTTTATTTCCTCCTCCCCTCCCTCACTCCTCACACCACTCCCATCTTAGTCCAGAGCCTAGTCACCTCTCGCATTGATTACTGTAACTCTCTTCTTTTTGGTCTCCCCAACAAATCCCTTCAGAAACTGCAGCTCCTACAGAACTCTGCAGCCCGGATTATCACTCGGACCCCCACTATTCATCACATCACCCCCGTACTACAAGAACTCCAATGGCTCCCCATAAAACAGCGAATTAACTTCAAAATACTCATTACCACCTTCAAAGCAATACACAACCTAGCTCCACCATACATATCTGACCTCATCCACATCGCCACTCAAAATAATAAAAACCTTCATATTGGCTAACGGTGTCAGCACTGGTCATGAAAAAAACCTCATGGTCGATCTCTAATTGGGCTAATTGAAAATTCAGAGGTGTGACAACGCTACCCCCAAACTTTATTAACTATTGACAGCAATGAAAAAAAAGAAACAAAAAAAAAAAAGAAAATGATATGTTTAAAGGGACAGTGTGTAAGATTTTTACCCGTTAATTACCGAAATTGAAGATACCCATTCAAAAATACATTGTTTTCCAAGCCTTTTCACTTCCATCATGAAATCAAAGTATTCTGTTGGACTTAGATATAGTCACATAAAAGGGGGATTTTCCCCATGCAGAAGCAGCCATTTTGAATACGAGAGCCGCAGAAGGACATTTGGGCTCCGCCTTCGCCTTCAGCAAGGCTCGTGGTTTTGGGTAAACAACGACAAGCATGCTGCCGGATCACACGTTGTAATGGATCTAACACGTGTTTTGGACTAAATTGTTTTACTGGATTTTATTCGCTGGATCCTTACGGACAGATTTCAGACCAAGCTTATGGTGAAATGCTGAGTTTGACCTGGGCAAAGCCTTCAAAGGTAAGCTTTGTGCTTTTCTGTTTTGTGCTTTTCCGTATAAAAGCCCCATGTGCTCGAGGAGAGATTGTTGTGCCGGGAAATGAATTGCATAGTCAAAAAGAGGAGACTGTAAGGTTTCATTTGATGTGTAGATTGTCATGATACATGAACGGGAATGTGTGTTTTCATGCAAAAAGAACAAAAAAAAAGTGAACGGGACCACGTTTTATGTATACAGTAGTGGCACGCGGTTCTTGCCCCGGTATGGCGCGCCCGGGTGACCCTCGAGGTCTGCCGTAGCTAAAACAGGAAGTGCAATAGCGACTATCCACCTATGCGCCACGAATCCTACACACTGGGGCTTTAAAAAACAACTATGGTCCTTTAAAATCAATTTAATTTAGACATCTTCACTGCCCAGATTTATAAAACCATATGCTGTCATGGCGAGTTGAAAGAAACTTATTTTTAAGTTCAAAATATTTCAGACTTATAAATAAAGTCTTCCTCTGGGGTCTATGTGTTCTTCCAGTGCAGTTTAAAGTCATGTGAATTTTCTTTCTGTTTTTCTTTATCAGAATGTTTCCTGCCGCTCAGGAACAGTCTCTCTCCTGCTGGCTCCTCCACTCAGCAGTGGCAGTTCTGGTGAGTGTGACAGCTCCGGCCCCCTCACTCTATCTTTGGCTGTGACGAACATGTACACACAGGGCTTTCATTTGCACTCCCTCTCCCTCACATCCAAGCGCTGTCAGAATTGCCTGATGCCCGCTCAGATGCTGGAAGAACCTGTGAGGAATTCCAATGCTTGTATATTCTTTGGGATGTAGCGGTGTCTGTCAATGTGTCTGCAGCCATAATCAGGACTGACACAGGCACACAAACCATAATCCCCATTGATTAGAAAGCGGAGATCAAAGACTTCCACTGCCGTCGCTCTCACCTCCTGGTCCCACTCGGCCTCCTCTCACTCGCCCTCTGTCATCACTTTGAATATATGCTTTGAATATATGCTCTGAGGCATTTTTGTAGACAGGAACAAAAATCTATTCTTTTTTACAGTAGAGAATGTGATGTGAGAATATGTGTGTGAGAATAGTAGTGCAATATCAGTTGCATGACGTGGTAATAGTAAGCTACAGAAACTGACACCATGAATGTGGTCTGTTATTTGGAGGAATGGATCTTTATTCACTTAAAGCCATGCCAGTGGGTTTTGTGAGAGAGGAGACAACAAACAATAATATAGTAAATAAAAAGTGTTGACAATAATTGTTAGTGGGACATTTTGTATATAAATATGTCTCACCGCAGATTAACAATTTTGTGCTGCAAATCTGAAATACCCCCTTCAGTCCCCTGTGGTATTTTTTCCTTTACCAATGTAAATCATATTTGTTTTGATATGGACAGACGATGTGCTTTCCTAATTGGCTAATCCACCTGTCAATCACACCAATCTCTCTGAGATCTCTGAGAAGAGCTGCTTATACATGTACAATTTTGCTCAACTATGATATCAAATAAAATTTTAACTTTGAGACACAGACTAAAGGAAACAAACCAAATTAAATGTCAAACAGTTTCATATATTGTATTTTTGGAAGAATCTTTGCATGGTGTTTGTCTCTTGCAGTAGTCAATCTCAGACAGAGCAACAGAAAAAAGACATACTTCTTAATATTTGTATCAATATTGGTACCCACAATCAGCACCTGTCACTCCACTTATTTCTTTGCCATTCCACAAAAATAAACACAGGTAGCAATCAAAGTTTCCTTCCGCTCTCCTGCTACAATAATGTCAATACTCTGTGTCTCCAACCTGAAATTTGCTCCAAATGATTAAACTGACTGATCGTAGCCACAGTCACTGCACAAGGTAAACAAGACAACTATTATACAAGTATGTTTGTGCTGTGTGACTTCCAAAAATGATAATATTTTTTGAAAATAGTTGTCCAGTGTGTACAAGCAGGATGTTAACACATCTTGTATAACAATTTAATCAGTAGGATCACCCACCCATTACTTAAAAGACGTTGAAGAATATTCTAAAACACTGCACTGCATAACTTCTCAGCAGGGTCCGCCAACTGCTTGTTTCCATGAAGACTGTCTGGAATGTAGAGCATTAATCACCTTGGAGAAAGCAGTTGGTGACACCAGGCCAATTTACTTGTGACTTACACTAAGAATGTACATAGGTTTTTCAAGGTACTTTTGAGGAATAAAAACACAGCTAATGAAATAAATACAAGAAGGACACATGTAATGCCAGAGTGTGGAGCATTCCAGGCAAAGTAATAACGTCACTATGGAAGCAAGCATGTGACGGACTCTCCACCAGAAAAGTTACACAATGTGTACCTTTTAAATCACCTTTATTGATGCTCTACAAATACTAAATGTCTTTCAAATTGCATTTCAAACTAGACTCTTAACAACAATTTGTGGAATGGCATGCATAAACGAGTACAAAATGCTATTTCACAATGTTATAATAATGTTAGAATTGCTTATTAATGTTAGAATTGCTCAGTGTTAGTAATGTTAGAATTGCTCATTAAATTACGCGACCACTACTGATCTACAGCAAAGCTTTTTCATTACAGGAAATGTGTACTACTATTACTACAACTAAAGCTGAGCAGGTCCATTAATTAAAATGCAGTTGTTCTAGTTAAAACATTTATTTTACGTACCTTTATCTTCATTTTATATTCAGTAATCTTGTCATTATCTTTAGCTGCTGAGGTATAATTGTTGCAGGACAAGAGAGGGGGCTGAAACAATAGCACAGGACCATAGCCACAAGCTGATTAGACAGTCTGTGAGCGTAAACATCTCCAGGTCAGCTGCAGAGGAGATGTAATTGTCCTGCTTTGTAACTCGGCTATGCTCCATTTGTCCGCCCCACAGACAGACAAACTCACAATCGCAGATATGTAGTGCGAACGTGTCCGAAGTGAAAGAACTGAGTCACCATCCATTTGTTGCTCTTATTAGGAGCCAGTGGTGGTGATGAATACATACAGGGAAATTAGTCCAAGATGGGGGCTAATTGTCTGATTAGATGTGCTTCAGGTTGATAGATGCACAATAAGAGTGTGCACATAAAGCAGTCATTAAGGGACATTAGACCATTAAATTGAACATTACAGTATAGCCAGAGGGAAAGATATGGGACTTCACATAATGCTTCTTTGCACGTAGAGAAGCAGCCATGTTTGTGTGGATGTGCGCACCACCTTTTCTGTCAGGGTCTTGTCTTCTTGTCTTGTTGTCTGCCGAGCTCTGCCTCTGCACCTGTCCGGAGAGGAGACACGGTTTAAATTAGCATTACAACAATAGCGCATTTGCACAAGTCTACACCATTTGCTGAATGACATTTGGAAAGCAAATGGAAGAGATGTTTGCACTATGAGGATAGCAACTCTTCTGTTGTTCTCTGTTAAATCAAACCATATGAATATGACAACAAATGAAAACAAACCACCCAAAGCTTGTGCCCAAATTAATAATTTTCTAAATTTTTCAAAATGAAATCAATTAGGACATCAAGACAGAATTTAAAGAGGCACTATGTAACTTTTGCCATCTGCTTGTGTCCATGGAGATGCTATTCTCAAAATGTCAGTATTTATCTCCATGGAGACAAGCAGGCAATGCCACCAGGGCAAGTCAAAGGTTCAATCTAGCAATAAAAACACCTGTAATTAAATTAGTGCTAAATCGATAAGTGTAATGCCACTCTGTGTAACTTTCCAGACAGAGCAATAACATGATATCTCTGTGGAGACAAGCAGGAGGTGTGCCCTTCACTAGAAAAGTTTCATAGTTTCTTGCTCCATTAAGTATTGCATAATTTGTCTTGCTGCCTCCTAGAAACGCATAATCAAGGCTGTTTAAAGCCTGATTGTGGCCTATAGCTTCCTGATGTAAATGTATGCTAATGCAGTGACTTGTTATTATAAATTAGCAGTGTTTGTCAGCCTTTTCTCTTCTTCGAGCCACAAAATGTTGCTCTCAGACTCTCTTTAATAAACAGAAGAACAATAGAGCACTGCAGAGATGCCGCGGACACACTTACACAAACGTACACCTGTGGAGGCACAATATAGCACTTTACCCTGCTGAGAATAACAGGCCAAGTCAAGACCCTCCCATCAACAGGAGCTAGAACAAAAGCTATGTACTTGGGTTGGCACTCCAAAATCCCCAGAAGCCCACACGGACACAAAGAAACGTAAGTGTTTGCTCTTGAGGGTGTCACGCTCACCCCACGAGAAATGGGATTACAAGCCTAAATGGTCAGATGATTTCTTTTCAACTCAACAAATCACAAACTCTCCCAAAATGGTGCCACCAAAGGTCGATTTGATGGGAGAAAACAGAGCCATTTTGTGTTTGGGAAAAATACATTGACAGTAAATAAGAAAGATAAAGGAAAATGGTGCCAGTTTACAAGATTACTATTTTGAATGATCTCTAACTTGGTCAATCAGATTTCAACTTTGAGCAATTTAAATTTTCAAGTCAAATCCAGCCAACTACTGCTATCCTGACAAAACCTTACAAGCCATTTTCATCATTATTTGCAGCAAGTGAATAAATATATAATAAAATGAGAGAGAAAATAAAATTGCAACTTTTCAACGTATCAAAATCTGCAGCTACATAGAGATGTAGTTATATGGAAGACAATAAAGATGAAAAATGCATAGAACACTTGAACCACTTGAAGAAAACACATAAGGGTGTTACATACGTATATTGCAATTTGTGTAGAATGAAGAAAAAGGGTGCCTTCTGCTGTATATTCTACACAGCAGCCATAAATATAAACACACTGAGCTTCTGAATATGAATTATAGTGGGTCCATGCAGTTTTGTATTGGCTGGGCAGTCATCCTGAAATGCTATTGTTGCAAAAAATAATAAATTGTGACAAGAATGGAAAACATGTAATACTTAATGTGCATTCCAAGCAAAAAGTTTGACAATGAAACTTGAGGGAGGTTGGATTGCAGATGAAGATTGGAAAAGCAAACCAAAGTTTTGGCATTGAAATCTCCTGACGTATTTGAATCTCACATGCACACAGCATGGTGAGGAGGAGTAAGCTAAAGGGATTGTTTGTCCTCAGCTCCCATCTGCTCTTGTTGTTCACCCATTCTGCTAAACTTTAACACAATTACATGAAAAAATCACACAACCAGAACCAGTCAGAGTGACATATGGAGTCAGTGTGCCACCATGTCTTCAGTTTAATTAATTGTGTTGTAGTTTTTGATGCCACCTTTGCAGAAAAGCATGTTGGGGAAAATGCATGCCGGAAAAGCCCTCCAAAGTGGAAATAAGGAGTCACACTACTTACCTAGGTGGTATGATGTTTGTTTGTTTGTTTGTTTGTTTGTTTTTCATTTAAAAAGACTGTCTGCTTTACTGTCATTATAAATAAAGCATAAAGATGCACTAACTTTACTTTCTCATCCGCTTGTTTCCATGGAGATGATCATGTTTAATGCCATAATGTGGAACATTCTAGACAAAGCAATTTGCCTGGAAGAATCCATGACTCATCGCTGTACCAGCGGCGAGTCTGGTAATGCTTGGTCCAGAATGTGCTGCCGTTGCGCGTAGACAGACAGCTAAGTGAACCAATCAGAGAACAGTTAACGGACAGCGACGTGAACCAATCAAACAAAAGAAAAGAAAGGCCTCTAGAGCTGTCAGCTGCTGTGGTTTTAAGGAATCGATGTGTTTTAGGTCATTTAAGACCAATTTTACAGCTGAATGGAAGGGACGTTCAGTTCTCCGATGCGCCATCTTGATTCAAAACTGAGGAGGAACTTCCGCTGCCTCAGAGTGACGTTGCAGGCAAAGGCGGGTGCACTGACATCACCATCTTTGAACGAATCAGAATCGTGGAGTCCGTTGTTAACCGGGGAAGCGAGGGTGGAGCGAGGGTGTCCAAATGGTATCTCGCTGTATAGCAAACACAGAGAGATATCATTTGGCTGGCCAGGTAACAAAGCAATACTATCTCCATGGAAACAAGTAGGTGGTGGACTCTCTACCAGAAAAAAGTGCACCAGTAGAATAACACAGTTAATGCCCTGAGCTATTGGAAAAAGTACATTGTAAATATTCCAAATGGTAGTAATTCTGTTCTGTTCTGAAATGTTAGACCAACAGTCTCTGTACAAATTGCCAGTTTCTTGAGATGGAAAAAACAACATTGACTAGTTTGTGCTATTCCAGCTCTCATGTGTGCTTCTACTAAAACAACAAGTCATTTGCATCTTATTGACTCAATTATTTTTGGATCACAGGGCAGAGTGTGGAAACGTACAGAGAATGACAGTAAGCCCTGCCACCTATATTTATTTATCTTTATACATGGCATTTCCACTGGGTGTTGCTATTAAAAAGAGCAGCCTAATACAGCTACTGAAAGGTTAGTGTAATTACTAATACTTTGTGGGGTGTGATTTGATGGTAGACACTGCACACATGATGAGACAATAAGATGTCATACAAATGTAATACCGCTGAGGAAAAAGAATCAATTTTTTTTCAAAACTAAAGTTAATCACATTTTCATTTCTTATCTTTTAATGAGCAGTAATGTTTAAGCGCACTAGAGAGCAGAAGGTTTGAACTGCCGGACGATTTCTACCCCACAGCTGCCTGATGCACTACATAAATCATATTGGCTTATTGAATTGAGAAAGTATGAAATATCTGCAATGATAGATAGTTGGTATTTAGTGAGAATGGCACAGAGCCACTTGTGCTCTGCTCAGTGCCTGTGTATGTGTTTGTGTGTGTGTATGTGTTTGTGTGTGTGTGTGTGTGTGTGTGTGCGTGTGTGCGTGTGTGTGTGTGTGTGTGTGTGTGTGTGTGTGTGTGTGTGAGTGCGCGTGCAGGGCTATTTGTGTGGAAGCCAGAGATTACAGCAGCTTTTTCGCACTTACTCTATTGTATGGGCTTGTGAAGACCAGCCCTGTCTCTCACATTGGCATTTATTTTTTTATTTTTTTTTATCAGTGGATGATCCTATTTCCGTTGTGTAGATGCAGCAGATGGATTCCCTCCCACTGGCCATTCATCACCTGCCACACCAAAAAACCTGCCTTTGCCCCCTTTTTGCCAATGAGAAATGGCTTTTCCAAGACAGAATAAAAATCATTTACTGTGTCATCAGAGCAACAGCCAACAACCACCGACCACAATTCTGGAACTTTTATTGTGTATGCTGGGACATGCAGTAAAACAGGCAGAAGGTGTGTGAGAAGTGGTTTATTTAGTGGAAACAGTTTGAAAAGCAAGAATCAGAGAATTATGAGGACTAAATTATGGAGGGTCCAGGTCAACCACACCTGTACACAAGGGGTCAACAACAAATGGGACAATCACCAGATTGTACATAATATACTTGTATTGCTATATTTCTATATTACATACATTTATAATTATGCCTTTTATGACAGTCTTGTATTATTTTTGCTACTTATGTTCAGTGTATTATTACTTTATTATTATTTATATTTTTGCTCTTTTACCATAATACAAGGTGAAATTTGAGATACTGTGTCCAAATAAGTGGAGTTAATATGATTAACTCAACCATCTCACCAGCCAACCACAGCTCATCTTGACCATGCCTTCAACACCGTCTATGTCAGCTCTCTCGACCCCCTCCCTCTCACCCCGTGTCTCTCGTCCATCCTTCAGCCTGAAGACATCATCTTTAAGGATGGAAGGAGGGGGGGCTCCGAATCAGCTGCGTAACCATTTGGGACGGCGCCCCCACCCTGAGTCTCCCCCAGCCATCACATCTACTCACCGTCAATAATATCTTTATCGTATTTCATTGTCGCGGGGTGGTCCTTGCTAGTGAATTACAATTGTAGATCAAAAGTTTGTCTAAGTCTAAGTCTAATTACCTGAAGACACATCATAAAGAGCAGGAATAGAGCCCGAGACTTCCTAGCTGAGAAGCATGAGTGCTAATTTTGCTAATTACAATTTTGCAATAGCGCAAATTCCCAGGGGTCCACAACAACGGTCCTCCTTTATCCATAAACAGTAGCAAAATATGTTAATTGCATTAACTTTATCTTTGACTTTGCAATGCAAATTTTGAAAGCGCTATATTACTGAAGTAAATAAAGATGATAAACGTTAATATTGAAAACAAACTATAGGCAGAATTATCCCACAAAAATATCTTTAATGAGTCATGCAGAATTCAACCATCTACAGCTCAAATCTCCTTGTAGAACAGAAAAATAACCACAATTTAAACTAGTGCAAGGAAAATGACCCACAATATATATTGAGCCCTAAAAACTATTTTTCCATCTGCTATATACTGACAACTCCGTGTAGTATTTATCGTCACAGATCTAGTAAATGGCTCACCAAGTGTCACAAACTTTTACATTATAATTTAAATTAAGAATATGTAAAAATTCTTATAACAAATGCATAACTCAGAGACAATATTAAGCTAAGAAAAACATTTTGTGTCCTGCTGGGGTAATGAGTAAACATTCACATTGGTGCAGATATATTGCAAATGTCAGAATCTAATTTAAAAATCCCTCCCTAAGTCTGTAAAATTAATGAAGCCAATGCTGTTAGTGACAGTTAATGCAATGAGCTCATTTATGTGACGAGGCCAACTGAAACTGAGCCATTTCTTACACAACCGTAAATGTAATTCAGTCACCGCACTATAAGGACACGATTTTCAGAACCTGCCTTTAGCAAATTAAAACACAAAAGTTGAAACATGATTGATGAGTGACTATACCAGTCTGTTTGTTGTGTCTTCTTTGTCAATGAATAAGTGATATGTAGAAACTGTAACTTCCTTTTTGAATGTTTGTCTATCTTCTACCTTCTTGATAGACGGTATTAAAAAGCAGTCATCTCGCTATCATAACATTGGTATAAAGTGTTTCTGCTTACAGTGGTACAAGCTTATACACTAACATTTAATTTGTATAATATTTTCTTCTAGCCCTGAGGAAATAAATACAAAAACCCAAGTGTCAGGATGAAGTTTAACTGGTGAGGTAAATACTACTACAGTTGTATAAGTTCATGTTTTAAAGTAGCGCAGGAAATAGCACAAACTTACTTCTGTTTTCTCCATATGTTGTAATGTATGTAAATTTGATTGTATGGAAAGCATGCCTCAGGGATGTGTCTTACAGGGATCCAGCTAAATCGCTTGGTTAAATTATCATCGTAAATGTGGGAGCAGTGAAGCAAAGAGAGCACTAAATACACCAATATAGTGTGCACAGAGCCGCATGTGGTAAACTCCTGTGCCACTGTGGAGCTTGGAGTGAGTTGACGTTCAGATTAATTATGACAAGGATCAATCCCAAAGGCGCAGAGATGACGAGCAAGGACACAGCAGGAGCAGTTCTGTGAGCACGCTGAAGGGAGCACAAGAATATGAAGGATATGTAAGCAGATCTTTAGTAACTCAGTCTGTAACATTGTCTTCTGTAATTGTACAAATGTATGCACCTGTTACAATAACACTTGATGCAAAGCTCTGACCAGAGCACAGTTACGCTTTTGTTATTCAAGATTTCAACATAATGAAATATTTAAAAAAAAACAAAAAAAAACATAATGCCAGTGTATGGTCTCATGTTTATATTGCGCTTTTCCACCTTCAAGACACTTTACATCAAGGGACCACTCACCCTTTCACACACACATTCACACATGCAGATCCTGGGGGAAAAGGAGGGTTAAGTGTCTTGCCCAATGACTACAGCATTCATCTGTGAGAGCAGGAATTGCACTGCCAACCTGTGGGGCAGTGGATCTGACCCCTCAACCAATGATATTTATATCAAGAGTGGCGTACGAACCATCGACCTTCACATCAGTGGACAAACACCAGTCTCTCTCCATGGTAAAAAGAAAATGGCATTAAGCATTAGCATTAAGCAGTTGCATCTTTACTGACCCCTTGCATTGGAGTCGGCATCAAACTGGGTATCACTATAACCATTTTTGTTATCTGAGATATTGTACGACAACAACTTTATGAGGGTTTTAGATCATTTCAATTATCTTTCTGAACAATAATAAGCCTCTGTAATCGTTATTGATCATAGCTGAGGGATACCTGAGCGTCTCCAGAGCATAGTCTCACGAGCCTGTCCCTCTTTGTCCAGTGAGGCTGCAACACTGAGGGTGAGTCTGAGCAGAGCCAGTGAGGGGAGCGTGAGAGAAGTGTGACCAGCACTCAATCAATTCTTATTGAACGGCTCTCTGGAGGAAACATGATAACAAGTGCAGCACATGCTGTCAGAGTCCTGATCACTGAGGCGCTATACCAACCACTTCGCTAAGTAACGTGAAAGCAATGCTACCATGATACAGAGGAGCTCATAGGAGTCGAGGTTCAATCGACATAAATGTTTTGGTTCCTACTTCTCATGTCTCCTATTTGTCAGCCTGATGTGTCATGATCCTAACAAAAAATAGTGCAAATACTCAAGAGTTTGTCCACTGATCCAAAGTTTGGTGGTTCAAATCTCGCTCTCAACAGAAACATCATTGGTTGAGCGGTCAGATCCACGGGTTAGCAGTGAGATTCCAGCTCCCACAGATTCATTTTGTAGTTGTGTCCTTGGGCAAGACACTTAACCCACCTCGCCGTGTGTTAAAGGGTGAGTGGTTCCTTGATGCAAAGGGCTTTGAGTGCCATGAAGGTGGAAAAGAATTATAAAAATGTGACCATTTACCAAAACATTTATGAGACCTTCAAATAATATTTGTGTTTGCGCTCTGTTTATCATATTTATGTCCATCTCTATCGTCTCATATGTCAGACAACTGTTCAGAAACTAAACTTCGAATTGTTTGTTACACTGATAACAAGTATAAGAGTTAAGAGTTACAGCAATGCAGATGCTGGTATCAGGTTTGGAAAACTGATTCTCAATAGATCCATGTAAGCCATACCACTATAAAAATTGTTATACCTTTTTCATAGAGTTAGAATGAATGTCCTGTAACCTTGCATTATTTTTACATAGTGCTGTCTAACAAGATCACACCTCCAGCAGCACACAATAATACATGACTAATAGCCTGGGAATTCCCAGGCCGCTTCCGTTCATTTCGAACTGGAAGGCGGCCTGGAAACTCGTCCAAGCGAGAGTCCCAGATTTAGGGCCCCAATCAGAGAGCGGGGGAGGTGTGGCAAGACGGTGACGCGTACCACATGACAAACGGAAGCTTGTAGTTTGAACTGACAACTGACATGATTGGCTATGGACTTACGTATACGCTCAATGATAGACATTCATAACGCCCAATAAACGGCCGTTGGCAATCGCTAACCACACCTCTGCTACGGGATTTTTCGAAGCGAGTTTCCAGACCCATATCTCACTTGTGATATGGTCAGGTGTTAACCAGACTACATGACTAATACTCAGAAATGCAAAAGCCCCACATTCCATCCAACCAAAGTAGAACTTTTGTGTTTGTAGTTTCTGGGAGCCTCTGTGTTGCAGCCGTGTTGTAACAAAGCTTAAAGATGTTACAAGTCAGGTTTGGAGAGGAGCTCTGCTTGTGTGAATACAGCAGATGAAGTGAAGCCTGTGACTCTGCAATCTCCTGAGACTGTGCTGTGTGCCAATAAGCCCCGGCATTTTAGCAAAGAGAGAAGGTGGCTTTGATCAAACTTTTTCTATTACCTCAGTTATTCAAGCAAAACCACAGAATCTACTTTGCATGTTTCACTGAGTCCAACGGAGGGTTTCAGAACTGTAATACTCATCTGCTTTAATGCACATTTAAATTGAAAATGGTTGAGAAAATAAATACATTAAGTAAATACAGTAAGTGAATACAATTTGGTGGGGGCTAATTGTGTTCAAATGGTGATTTAAAAAGTATTTGTGGAGTTTTGAAGTTTAAGTTAAAGCTTCAATTTCTATTTTGTTTTATTAAGTCATTATAATCAACACAGTGTCAAATCTTGATATCAGCAGCGTTTCCCATTAATAGAAGAGACGCTGGTGCCCTTCCTGTAGTCTAAAATTCATCCATATAGTCTAAAAACAA
Source organism: Paratrypauchen microcephalus (assembly GCA_036785185.1). Taxonomy (NCBI): domain Eukaryota; kingdom Metazoa; phylum Chordata; class Actinopteri; order Gobiiformes; family Gobiidae; genus Paratrypauchen; species Paratrypauchen microcephalus. Next base: position 6,342,649 of record JAVJIX010000021.1, on the reverse strand, counting down.
CCTGGACTATACATGGACACCACTAAATCATAATTTGTTCCCCATTGTCTTTTCATAAACATTTAAAAGTAACTATACTGGGCGTCAAGGGCTGCTTTAAGATTAAATACAGTCAATAAACATCATTTATATTGCACAACTTGTATACGATCAAATGATTACAATCTAAATTATTTAAGATAAGATAAATCTTTATTACTAGCACCTGCAGTGATGTGGTCGCTGTATTGGACCGTTGTGATGAAGAGGGAGCTGAGCCGAAGGGCAAAGCTCTCGATTTACTGGTCAATCTACATTCCTGCCCTCACCTATGGTCATGTGATTTGGGTAATGACAAGCGGCCGAAATGAGTTTCCTCCGCAGAGTGGCTAGGCACTCTCTTAGAGATAGGGTGAGGAGCTCAGTCACACGGGAGGAGCTCGGAGTAGAGCCGCTGCTCCTCCACGTCGAGAAGAGCCAGCTGAGGTGGCTCGGGCATCTGTTCCGGATGCCTCCTGGACGTCTCCCTCGGGAGGTGTTCTGTGCATGTCCCAGCAGGAGTAGGCCTCGAGGAAGACCCAGGACATGCTGGAGGGACTATGTCTCTCGGCTGGCCTGGGAACGCCTTGGGGTTGTCCCAGAGGAGCTGGAGGAAGTGTTTGGGGTGAAGGAAGTCTGGGATTCCCTACTTAGACTATTACCCCCGTGACCCAGCCCCGGATAAGCGCAAGAAAATGGATGGATAAATTTGTGTTACAACAGTCTCCCCAGAACCAATGTGAAACACGGATCAGTCTGATGCAACCATAGAGAAATGTCATTAGCTGAGGAATACAATTGAACTTATTATGTTATCTAGATAAGACCAACCTGCTGCTCCTCCTGTGCACACGTCTCCTCCTGACTGCTCAGTTCCGACGATATTAGAAATACACTTCACTCAGATCAGGAGAAGTTGGGATTGATTTTACTTTGTTATGACACTACATTGCACTCTAGTGCTTTCAGCTAAATGAGAACACACACATGCATGCCTATACCATGACAGATTGCTGTGTGCACACAACCTGATGCAAGGATATTGATTTGACTGTTCTATAATAGTCAGTAAACTAAAATTATAATAAAAATGCATTAGAATGAGATGCTTTTCATCTTATTGCACTGTACTGTAATTACATGATGGAGGAATCCAAAAGATGCTGATGGCAGTGAGAGAAAGCATGTATACAAACCATAACTGACAAGAATTCTACAGTAAAATGACTTTGTTTTTATATATGGATGCCCAGAGCTTCGCTCAGTCTCATCCATCAACTGAACATCCACAATAGATGCATACATTACTCAATTTTTAGAGTAATGTACATTTTGAGGTTATACTATACACCTTTATTATCTTACACGGAAAAAGGTGCGGTCGTGTGGGGAGGTGAATTTTCCTATCAACAGGGAGCATCGTTTACAGGGGGTCACGAGTAATGGAAAGTCATTTACACCAGAGGCTGTTTTCCATGTGGGATGGCGCCACTGCTGCCCGTTCAATAGGACAAATGGCAGCATCAAACCTAAATTACTACAGTAACCTAGACAAAGTAGCTAAGTACACCCACTAGAGAGGTAAGGGAGCTCCAAATGTTTCCCCTGGTGAGGTTTAAAGCATGAAGTCCTATTTAAATAGACATTTGAATCCCCAAACTGAATATTTGTATCTGGTGAGTGTGTAATTAAGAGAGAAACAGTCATGCATTATTGGTTAATTAAGTGTAAAAGACTTTGAGCAGGTGTGGCTGTCTTTCTTGGACATTTGGCAGGATTGGATTTGAGTGATCGTTAAAATGTTGTGTTGTGTGTGTGGAGAGAGGGATGAGGCGTGGGAGATCAGATCACGATCTCTACTTAGGTCAATCTCGATGATAAAGCAAGCGCATTTTAATCGACAGTCAGCACCCAGTCAACAGCCAATTATGTGGCTGTAGAAGTGCATGGTGATGGAGATTATTTACGCTCTCTTGTTTAGGAGTCACAGCACATCTCTTTATGTCACCTAATGTGCTCACAGGTTTTGACTTATATCAGCGCAATTTGACTGAAAAAGTCCAGTCTCTCACCTGTGTGATGTTCGCCCCCATCAAATGCAAATCTACACAAAAAAGACAAAAACTATGTCAATTGTTTGTGCTTCGTTTATGCTGTTTTTGCTGCAAACACTTTTGTTTGTGTTGCTTTAGTTTTTGAGATATTAATGATTCTTTTATAGGTCAAACTGGGGTCAGCCAGTCCCCCAAGAAGCTTAAAAATGCTCTAAAATGGCCCGAAATGGTGTCAATCATTTGTGCTTCATTTGTGCTGCAAAAAGTTTCGTTTGTGCTATTATGGTTTATGGTATTATGGTATTAAGATATTAGCAGTTTTATTTTCAGCCGATGATGTCATCCAGCCCCTCAAAATGTTAAATAGTGCTCAAAACAGGCACCTTTTCTACTTCTTTTCATTATAACCCAAGTTACAGAAAGTAAACAACAATTTTCTGTGGATTGCTCAGGAATTATCAGTCCTATCATCATGAAATAAAAACTGTAAAATGTAAAACTTTACCTATGCTCTTTATGCCTGAAGTATGTCTATGTTTTAATAAGATGGAAGAAAAGTGAATCAAGAATCAAAATCGATCAATATGGGAAAATAAATCAGTGAAACTATTTTTCCCATATCGCATATTCACTATTTTTCCCAGCCCTAATAGGAACTTTAAGAGATAACATGATTTGATGATGCATCTTAATTTTACAATGGCGATACACACCAATATATGTCATAATATATCAGAAAATCAGTAACAGTGCTGTGGAAGAGAGTGAGAAAAAGTACTGTAAATGGCTAAGATTTTGCTGTTTCACTTTTCCTCACTATACCAGTTTACAATGGTATAGACTTGATGAAATTTTGTCATGTCCATCCTAAAGTAACTAAGGAAGAGGCAAGACTGACATGAAATAATGAGGTGGTCTTTCACGCGGTGATGTCAGGAGCAGTGGAATACAGGGGAGTGCGCAAAGCTAATGAGGAGCATGTACAGGAGCAGCAGGGCCCAGGCTGACCTGACACACAGGGAATGTCTCATGTTTCCAACACAGACTCAGCTCAATGTACATGACAAAATACAGCACTAACTATGGCCACTAACTATGGAGCTAAGGGCAGCTATTCTGGTTCAAATGTAACTGGATGTAAGCCAACATAGTTTTTTAACAGCTCAAATGTTAAGGGCCCATATTAGGCTATTTTCTGATGTTATAATGTTTCCTCATCACATACCTGGAGTTGTGTTTCATTCACACATGTTTAACCCTGCATATTTAGACTGGGTTCTTCTCTCAAATAGAATGGGGCATCTTGAGCTCTGGAGATGTAGACAGACTAATTACTCAAACGTGTGAATGAAACAAAACACCACTCCAGGTACCGTACGTCTTGATGAGGTAACAACATTCTATCATGGCTAAAGGCTCATAAGAGTAAATTTTTCTGAAATTGATTTATGCTACTGACACAATAATCCAAAAACTATTCTAAATGTACAACAATGTTTAAAACAAAAACAAAAAAACAAAACTGAGCAGCAATAAATAAGCAGCAGAATTAAGCACTTTGGTACTTAGTTTGCATCTGTAATGAGTCACAGAAGTTATTAATTCAATATTTACGGCCTAAATCCAAAAAATAATAAAAAATAAAAAATTCTCAGCAGTGCAAAGAAAAAGTGGACACAATACAAATTGACCCCCCAAAAATATTGTTCCAGCTTTCAGATATTAAATACTAAGGCGATATAGTACTTATCATGACAGGGTAATCAAGGCTCTGGTTAATGTTAAAGATCCCATGACATGGTACTTCTTGATGCTTTTATATGGCTCCTTAATGGTTCCCTAATACTGTAAATGAATCCTTGTTCAAAATCAACACTCAGTGCATGAGAAACAGAGATAAGATGAGAAAGAGTATTTTTTCTCTCTCTGAACAGGCCATTATGGGCGTTGTTGCTTGAATGCAAATGAGGAGAAAAGAGCCGGCCTATAATAGAGGGTGGGGGCGTGGCCAACTCTCTCTCGCTCTCAGCTCTCAGTTGATCCATTTCCGTGTTTTTGCATGGGGGGAGAGATTTGAAGCATTCCATTGAAAAATAAACACATTTCCACATAAAATAAAATTAAACCACTGCTGTTCAAAGGTCCAGAGGCTCAGATAAAGGACTTCCGAGCCTAGAAACACTCGGACGTGCCTCCAGGCAAATAAAAAAACGCATTTTGCATTGCCTAGCGCATTCGCGGTCCAAACTCTCTGGGCGTGATTTACAGAGACGCTGAGTACAGACAGACGGGGGTGGAACTGCATTTGCATTTCTTTTTTCGATCTGACGTCAATAAGGTGCCTTGTTCAAACTCGCCCATTTGAGCTCCGATTTTTTTGTAACGCAGAAAAGGATCGCAAATGCTCAGTTTAGACATTTCACAACTTTTAACCATGGGGGGGGGGGCTAAACAGGGTAGGGGAGCTCACATTAACGTTCAAAAACCTCAGAAAGTGAAAATTTCATGCCATGGGACCTTTAAAGAACTGGAGCAGTGATTGTATAAAATGTAAATAGTCTCTCAAGTCAATCATGTTATGTGCAGCTGCAATTACAAACAAAACAGGAGCACTATTCTTCACAACTGTTGTCAAAAGCCAAGTCACTGTTCAAGGCTTTTTCTTCTGCATTAAAGCAAACAAAACACACCCAGCAGGAGGCACCATTGTGACAGCATCCTTTGAATTGAAACTGGTAATGTTTTTAATAGATAATGAGTGCCTCTTAACAGTTAAGCAGTAAAGCAAGTAATTGCTTTTTCATGGACTCAGTTTAAGAATTTCTATCATGTAGTGCCAAATCCAATCACAGGGAGAGCAATTAAACTCTTGAGTGATTTTCTCACACAGGCTGCTTTCAAGGAAATCACATCACTGGCTCTGATCCATGGCTAATTTCCTCTTTGCTACTACTACTTTCCATATAGATCAGTGAGGCAAGTTTTGAGTGAGGTAAGTACATGTCCAATGCCAGTGTACGGATGAAAATAGTAGTGAGGTCTGTAAAAAGACACTCATCCTCAGAGCATGTGGCTAAATATATGCAGAATAAACAAATTCTGAGTTAGTGCTTTTGTGAGGTAGTCTATGCTTAATGTAGTGTGATATCAGATGTGTGAAAATGGTTTGGGTACTCACTGATAGTTGATTATTGTGCGGCATCTGAGATTTTGTCAGTACACCTTATATCGGCTGATCCTGTCAAATAGCCCAAAAATCTATAGGTTGTCATCATCAATTTAAGCCAAAGATTTCTATTTTCAAGTTACAGGCTTTTTTCTATATGCAAGACATAACAAATGATACAATAGCTAGTAGCTGAGTTTTGTTTTGTTTTTCGTTTTTTTTTATCACAGGGATTTAATGAACACTGTTATACTGTTTTGCTAGATAATTATTAACACAGATATCTAACTGTTCAGGGGTGGTACCTAATTAAAACTACTCATGTTACAATAATTGCATGGATTTCTGGAGTACTTTTTTGTACTTGTACTTGAGTATGATTTTAGTCATGTAATTAGCTATATTTTAAATTAAGTAAATGTGTACAGTACTGTAGAAGTCCCAACTGTTCCGATCCACGGCTGTCTCTGCTCCTTTCTTTAGCAATAAACACATATAACATCACTGCATTGACTGCTCTGTTTGACCAGAGCCCAGAGAATACAGGCGTTGCTATTCAAAATTAATACATTAAATTTAACACTTTTTGATTGATCAAGTTTTGTATAAAAGTGTGATCTAAATGCTTCTAAAATTGTCTTAAAATACTTTGAGTAGTATTTTTCATGTTTTTACTTTTGCTTAAGAAGAATTATGGCAGCAGACTTGTAACTGAGTACATTATTAGCCAAGTAAAATACTCTTACTTGAGAACAACTCTTGCCACCACTGATACGGCTTAATCTGTCGGTATCAAAAAACAGCTGTTTTTGGGTACAAGACAGTGGTAGAGAAAGACTGGAAAAACATTATTTCCAGTCAGGGACACCAAAGCTGAAGAAAATAGTCAACAAATCCAATCCATGCTTTGATTTCCCACTGTTTCCATTTGTGAGTCACTGAGCGCCGCGCCCAGCCACTCCAGCAGATTGCATTACTGGACTGGTCAGAGTCAGTGGTCACTGCTAACAAGTCTGTGCCCCTCTCTGACCCCAGTTTCAGTGCCTTGCACAATTCTTGTCTATGTAGAAGTCCGACTGTGAGAGCGTGACCACAAAAGACTTCAGTCCAATAAGAAAATGAATGGTGCGTTCCAGGTCCTCAGCACTATCATTTCTGTTCATTACTCCACCTGAGCTTTCTTGATCCACTGGGTGAGCTCCCATCCCCCAGACAAGCACAAGCAGCATCTATCTTGTGGACAGAAGTGCTGACTGGCTTTTACTTCGTAGCCAACCACATAAAAACTACAGCAATTAAATGGAATCGGCCCATTTGACTTAGTCTTCTTCAAGAGGTAAGAAGGGTCAAGAGGTAAGAAGTATCAAAAAGGAAAATAAACTATGCCTCTTTTCTAGTGGAGCATCCACCATCTGTTTGTCTCCACAAGATGATGGCTTGAATCTTGTAGTACAGCATTAAACATATATCTTGCATTTATTCAGTTACAGGTGTTTTATTGTACACTGAAAAACATGCATTCTTACTGTGAGTTGAGTCGCCTCTCCACAGATCTGAACTGTAACTTGGCCTTTTGACAACCCCAGCTCATCACCTTGACTTAGTGTACAAGATTTTTGTAGCCTTAAAGCTTTACTCTGCTGGCACAGTATTGTGTTAGATTGTATGTAAATGGCCAAGTTCTTATAGTTATTTATCTTAAAACAAGTTAAACATTCTGTGGAACATTCTAAGCAAATAAATAACATCTCCATGGAAGCAGGCAACAAATCCTTGACCAGAAAAGCTACATAATGTGCCTTTAATTGGGGCTAGCAGATCCTTATGCCAGTAGGACTTAAAAGATATGAAGTGAAAAGAGAGATGGTGGAACAGAGAGTGGTTTATAAAAAAAAGGCTGATTAAGTTTTGTATTTTGTTTGTTTTGCCAAAAGCAAACAGAGTGCGTAGATTGAATTAATGCCACTGTGGATTACATGTGATATCGACCTCAGACCTATGATGCTCTTTGTGGGAATTTAGAGTGAAAAATAAAAAGGTCACAAGTCTAACAATACATTATTGAACTTTCAAGTATTGATTTAAAAACCATTTGAAAAAAAATCGATATTTGACCTCCTGATTTATTTTGGACTCTGTCCCACTGACCGCACAATCAACTCTCTATGACCTTTGAATATAACACGAAAAGTCATGCAATTCAATGAGTTCAACTGTAGCAAGTTACACAGGACTAAAACCTCTATCATCCCAGTCTCTAAACCTACCAGCTCTAATCTTTCTGTAATTACCAATACCTTGTTTTTTCAGTGTGATTTAGTGAAAACATTATTGCAGATGCAACAGTCAATCCCACTCCGGTTGTAGCTGCCACAGTGGAAGACCATTCTCATTCATCACAGGCTGTCTGCACACATAGCACAAAACTAAAAATAGACACAACTCCTCATTGAGAGGATGTAGGTGCAGAGCTCACAGAATGCATAATGAGCAGAGATATAAAGATGGTTTACAAATATACTAATTTTCCAAATAGTTCTGAAGTAATAACAGGGACTATAGAATTCAGTATAGATGTTTTTTCTTAAAAATGAATATGAAATTATATTTTCGCTGCTCTATGTGGCTTAAGGGCTCATTATTGACTACGTATGTGAGGTCTTGAGGAAGTAGTGATGAGGACAATACCCAATGAATCGAAAAAGCAGAATATCTGTGGAATCAACTAAATAATTTCACAGCAAAGGTAATGATCCCAGTAAGGGTCCCAGTGGTACAGTACAGTAGACAGTAGGATGTATAAAGTGCCATCTGTAGCTTCGACCACACTACATACACAAAGAGATCACACTGACTAAATGTCTGACACCCACTGAGCCCCGTGTGACTCTCAGTGGAAAAACCTGTCACTTCATAAATGTAATGTGGGAAATCTATTAACCACGGCCACTGTCCTGGATGTGACTCACCTCAGAGTCACAGGGTCAAAGTACGGTACAGAGAACTGCCCATGCCTCAAAGCCACAGGGTCACAGGGAGTATGGAGTACAGCAGCTCGCAGTAGCTGTTTAACTCTCACATAATAAACAATCACACACCCCATATGTCTCTTTATGTGTTTCTGTCAAAAACACTTCACTGACCTGTCATAACTTTCCATATACAGTTGTGATTGCTTCTCACAGTTTTGCGGCACACAAGTGCATATGATGTTGGCAGTGCCATTCAAACTAAATGCAATAGATGTTGTAATTTATTACTTAAAACAGTGAAATGAGCAAAAGCAGATTGATTGTAGCACTGTTTGTGACCCTGTGACATAGCAATCTGTTTAGACCACAGGGAGGAAAGACTTGTGATTTTATCTGAAGAGAACAAACAGACTGCCAATAGCCTTTGGCTATCTGGATGTGCAAGTAAGCACATAGTTTCCCCAGTCTGATCAATGCTTCCCGATTAGACCACCAAGCTCAAAAGAATGCACTAGACTCTCCATCCATGAACATAAGCACCCTTTTAATGTAGGACGCACACCCCTATATATATGGATGCTGTATGAATATAGACATTTAACTGCAATCCTTGATTGGACTAAATGAAGTGCATGTCCCAAACAATGCCAGACACCAAAACATCATCTGTCCCATGGCATTTAGCACAAATGTGGGTAGAGCCTTGCTCAAAATCAATAGGCATTTGCAACAATCAATAGCTGGGTTCCTATGAGAAGTAATTAGAAAGGCAAACAGCAGCAGTCTTCGTCTTTCGGTCAAACACACTCCAGTCAGAAAGCAATAACATTCAACTATGGTGCATGTGGAGAGAAAATACCATTTAAGTTTCTTCACTGTACATAAGCTATACTTTAAGTAGAAATGTTGTAGTGTCTATTCATAGTCACTTTCATGCTGAAACCATAAAGAAGTATCAAAAAACAGATATATTTTACCGTAATTGGGAAAACCTCTTAATGCACTCCAAAGCTGCTGTAGCAACTAAAGCATCTAATAAACATGGGTACATACAACAAACAGTCACGCGCTTATCTGTAAATGCCCAGTGGCCAGGCTTCACGCAGAAGGCCCACACAGATAAAGGGGTTTCAAATATTAAAGGCGGGTATCACACTGAGCTGCTTTTCATTACTTTGTGCAAATAACACTCCAGCATGCCTATGTACACTCATCCATAAAGATAAGCAGAGTATAGTACACATTGTGGCATCATGCTGTTCAAAAGCATATAGCAGCAAACAGGCTGGGTCCTTACCTCAAGAGCACAGAACAGGGTTGATCTTCTCACTGCTGGGCTTCAGAGATGGAGCTGAAGACAGAAAAGCAGAACATTAGACTCTAAAATAAATAAATAAAATATAAATAAATAAAACTATTTCAAGATGCTAGAAATGCATTTTAAGGATGCTGTAATATGGATTATTTTTTCAGCCAATATCAATACGATAATATGTAATTCAACAGTCTCATCAATCTCAAAGCCCACAGGTAGGAATGAAGAATTCCCATTCATTTTTCTCACTGAGTTTTCATAAAATTCACATTGGCAGTTTAAAGCTACCACCTGCAAGTTTATTTGATTTTGCACAGCGTAGCCAGTTCTGATGAAAAAAGTACCCCACAATATCACTGATACTGATATTAAATTTTCCAAATGTATTTTATTTTTGAGGCAACATTTCATCAGATCATATTTTTTGTTGACTTGATTTATTTGTTATTTTCTCTGTTTATTTGTATTACAAAATTTAAATGGTCAGACATGTCAGAAGATTGTGAATATGCTCCGCTTCTTTTGGGTGATGTAATTTGACTAAATGTAATATGTGGACAAGGCAGCATAACTTTTTCAATTGTTAAAATTCACTCACTCCTGGGCCAACATGCCGTGTGTGTAAACAAAAGAAAGGTAAGACAAAGTCAAGTTAAATATGTTTTGTTGAGTTTTACTAAAAGAATATGACAAAGACACCTGCTCTCATCCACAAGCATTATCAGGCTTACTGTGGTTCTTGTGTGCACCACATTTGGCACTGAGAGCAGACAACAGCTGCTACTCACTTCATACGCTGTGTGATTTGATCGCTGCGAAAATCACTACAAAACACAGCCTACTGCAGCCCACACACATGCGGACCAAGTCACATATTTTAGTCACAATAATCACTCAAGGGGGAAACAGGAAGCTAATCATTGTGTGATCGCACATTAACACGTCCTTGTGACAGTTTCATTATAATGCAACTGTATTAATTATTTAGAGAAGTCTCAGAGGCTCTCCTGGCTGAGACTTACTGGCTGCTTTTACCACACACATTTTAGAATGATTAAGACGTTTGGACCCTCTTTTGTTGTAGATACAAACAATTATCAGTGTAGGTTTAGATCTAAACCTCTGTATTCATATATTTCACACAGAAATGCAAAAGCATGACTGCAGCATAATTAAAAAGATTCATATAGGCTATATTCAAATAATTGTATTTTCTCATAAAACTAAAATGTGTCTGGATCATTAGCCATAAACGTGGTTGGTTAGTGATTGCTCTTTTGCTCTATTATTATCCACTTATTTGATACAATATTGATCAAATACTGCTTTTAAAACTCCACAACAAATCATAAATCTTTATTCTAGTCTTTTGTCACATTTACATTGTTCTAGCTGTTGCAGAGGTCAGAGCTGGAAGGGATGAGGTTAGATTTGAAGCAGAAGATAATGGGTCCAATAGTCTGAAATATAGCGTTACACTTTTCTAATCTTCCCTGTCTCTGTCTCATATCCTCTCTCACCTTTCTTTCAGGAGGGAGACAGAGTGCAGATGAAATGTCACAAGAGTTCACAGTATTGCATTATGCATATTCCTGTGGCTGACTGCAGCCCTCCTGTCAGACGACAAGCTTCGGGGCTATTTGTCCTCATTACGGAACAGGCTCGCGGTGCCCATGGTGTCCCGCTCATGTCCCTCAGGGGGCCTTTCCTCCCCTGCCTGGCATGCCTCATTTTTACGGCCACCTCTCTGGTCCACACTGGCCCAGCCAGCCATGCTTTAAATCCGACAAGACGAGTAAATCTGCCAGCTATAATTAAAATGGCTCCTTTTGTCCCACGCTTTCTGCCTGCATCTCTTGTCTCCAATGACACAGTGACCATGGGAGTTTCAGTGGAGCTGGTCTGGACCTGGCCCTTAAAATAAAAGCGGACTGTTCTGTTATATGAGTCAGCAAAAACTAGGGCATATCTTCTTATCTCCTTTTGCTTTGACCTGGTTTCAGGAGTGAAAACATGATTATTGAAGTTATAGGCACACTACACTCTGGAGAAACAACACTACTAAAAATATCTGGTGAAAAGCAATGTTCTTTTGTGGTGCATGGCCAGAGGGCTTTTTCTATTTAGTAGAAGTATCCTACTGTGCAATGAGATGAATAATGTCGCCTTGTCTTTCAAGGTCGACCATTCTCAGCAAAAATAATGTTTTGTAAAGTCCAATCAATGACACTCATTGAAGCCATTTTCAGACAATATTGTTCAGGGACTTACTTGGATCCCACTGATTAACTGATTTGTGGCTGGCATCTGTTCAGAGCTACAGTGAATCTGATCTGTTCATTATAGAAGCCCTTTGCTGAAAAGAAGATGAAACAAAAAGATGCAATCACTTTATTATCAAATTTAACTTATTGTGCCAAAAAATAAGAATAAGCTATTTGATTCCATAGCTTTTATGTGGTCTAAGAGCTGGCAGTGAGCCCAGCAGCCGGGACAGGACAGAAGATGTAGTCAGTGCTTAGACAGAGGGGACAAAATTTACATTTGTGCTAAGCAGCTCAGAAAAATTTTCTTTCACTTGAGAATTTAGACAATCGTTCAGTGTGCATTTTTCAGAGCAGGTAGGTGCATTTATCACAATAGTAACTTAAACTTTAAACTTGTCATGCATGTTTAATTATCAAGCTATTCGCATACAATATTCCAATTGATAGTTCCAGTGGCAATATTTTTTTAAGATTTTAGTACAGTACATAAGCGTAGAATCTACTGCATCATGGAGGTAAACCTCTACACCTGCAGACAAAACCTGCATCTTTCACTCCAATAAGAGGCCTAAGCATCCATTATATGTATAGTATGTGTTTTCTGTTCTTTCCATTCATTCATCCACCAAAAGCTTAGCTACATTAATACACCACCTCTCTTTTTCTTTCCTCTTTCCTTAGCTTCCTTATCTGTTCCCCTGAAGGGCTTGTCTGTCTCGTAACCAGCTAAAGCAGGACTTCCGCCAGTCTGCGCCTGGCCCCTATTATCAGAGCATGACAAGGAGCTGCAGTGTCGGCTTGTCAGTCTAATAAACATCCTTTATGGCGAGTGCCTGGGTGTGTTTTGAGGGGAGGCAGCCAGCCACCGAGAAGTGCTCCATTGATTTCATGGATGGGCCACAGTACTTACACTTCCATTCGACCATTATGTGCTGGACAGGCTGCTATTGTTTGGCCATAGCCATACTCATGACACTTGTGGTCAGTGGACAGTAGACAAGCCACAAGCTCTACCCAACCCAAGGGAAAGCTGCCGTAACAACAAAATGTAAAATTTGTATTTTGTATTATTAAACGATTGGTGGCATCATTTGCACTGCACTTCATTTCAAAACCATGAATCAGGATTTTTTTTTTAGTTTGGCATTTACCCATGATTTTTGGTAATAATGTGCCTGAGTGAATGAAAATGGATGCCCCTGTCAGTAACTTCTGTATTAGTTATTGCCTGAGAATATACTATAAAATGAATAGATTTGATTTGATAGTTTTTAGTATAGTTTTGTACAGTTTTTCTTATTTAGCTGCTTTTCCTATATGATCAGGTAAAGAGCATTTATCTCAACTAAATAAAAATCATGTAAAGATAGCCCTATAAGTTTAGTGAGATAGACATTTACAATGCCACTATGTTGAAATTGGACATGATATAAATTAGCAAACATTTTAGTATGACTCACTTCTAATATTTGGAGACAACAGAAAAGCTTGTTTATAAAGGTCACCATAACAGTTCAAGTATGACAGCCTACTGAAAAGAGCACATTAAATCACCCACAGCTTTTTGACATCAACTTCTAACCTTTGTTTCACAGGCCAGGGTCAATAGCACTGCCCTTTTATTTTTCCTCTTTTGTATTATTGCTTTGTCTTGGTTGGAGAGAGGTGAGAGGCCACTGCACTGTTCAACAAGGCATTCAGTCCCATACAATAGTAATTATACTTCATTTCTGATTTGGTACTTCAGTATATATGTCTGCTACCTGGGGACCAACAGTTAGATCGAGACAAAAGAAAGAATCAAAATGAAAGAAGAGAAACAATGCAGCACCACTGAGAATAGAGGACCATTAGTTCAGCACCATGGACAGCGAAACTCCCCAAGAACCTATCGCGGAGCTTTGCACAAAAATCAAAATGTCTCTTTGTAACCTTTGTCCAGCATGAATATTTATAGCAGGTGGGCAGCAGACAGAACAACTTAGCAGGCAAATGGCGTAGGTTCGCTCAGCTAGTTCATTAATATCAAACACAGGTGTGAAAATGATGAAATATTAAAGGTGCAGAGCAAAGACAAGCAGTGTTTTGTCTGAAGGTATCAGTCAATGTCTAGTGCTTATGATGGACGAACTTAGATGTCAAAGTAATAAATATGTGATTTATTTGTGTTTATTTATTTTGTGTGTTTGTTTGTTTTTTAAATAATAGAATGGTTTTATGTGATTATGTTGTTAATCCAGTTAATAAAGGAGAATTAACGGTTTTTTTACAATCGGAGCCTAATTTCGGTAATAAAACAACTTGTTTTACTCACCCATAGCACTTTGGTGTCATATGGAGCACTTCCAGAGATGTTTTAGATTAGCGATATCCGTAATGCGAGTTCTCGGGGCATATAATATATGCCCTGAGCGGTCTCCAAATAACACAAACTTTAGCACTTTTCAAATCATAGAAGCTCAATGTCTTAGTCTACACTTTCGTTTGAGTCAAAAGTGGCCTGTAATCCGTGATTTATCTATAATTTACAGCTTTGCGTTTCATGTTTGGGTCCCAGGAGCTGAGAGTGAAATAAACTGTGACTCCGCACACGCGCACAGGCCTCCTCATCTATTCGAAACTATGGATAAATCTCGGATTACAGGCCACTTTTGACTCAAACAAAAGCGTTGACTAAGACATTGAGCTTCTATGATTTGAAAAGTGCTCAAGTTTGTGTTATTTGGAGACCGCAAACATTTGCCCCGAGAACTCACATTACAGAGATCGCAAATCTAAAACATCTCTGGAAGTGCTCCATATGACACCAAAGTGCTATGGGTGAGTAAAACAACTTGTTTTATTACCGAAATAAGGCTGAGATTGTAAAAAATGTTAATTTTCCTTTAATTCTCTTATTTATCTGTTGTAAATGAACCAAAAGCAAAAGCAAAATTATACTTTTTTTTTTATCTTTCTAAAAATCTTTTTTATGAGCTTGGAATGAACTAACTTTATATTTCTAGTTCAAACAACTGGAAATAAAAATAACAGTGAAAGTACTTAAATGTTTTGCAGAAGAAACAAAAGGGCCTAAATGTCTGAGGACACTTTCAGTTTGTAGTGTATGGTTGTTGTATGTGTCATATTTCCAAACAGACAGAGAAAACAATGGGATTGGCCCTGGTAGGCAAACAGCATTACCGGGCTTTGAGCTGCAATGACACTGAGGCACAAGAAGACGCAACACTGTCAGCGCGACCTTCACTTAACCTCAGTATTGATGGTCCAATCATACCGAGAATATGAATTAGCACCTCCAGGGATTTCTTTATATAGGCAATAATTCTTATATGCCAATAGAAAGAGGGTAGAATCATATTTTGACTTTACGGCATGGCCCAGAGAGCTCAGAAGATTAATTTTAAAAACATGCTTTCTTCCCTCTCAACTACAAAACATGGTGTGGTCAGAATAATGATAAGAGCATCAAGTCCACTGGTCTCAAGTGCATATTTTCTCAGTGTCTGATGGACAGTATGCCGCTACATCCAATATCTTGATTTACTAAGTTTAAGTTTTTAAAATAAAAATATGGTCTTATCAGCACCAGGTGAAGTTTTGCCTTTACATTTCTGAGAGACAGAGCAATATCTGATGCTGGAAAGCTATGTATTCATTTCAATACACTCTTAGCAATGGAACTGTTTATTCAGTAACCACCAACAGCATACAGAGTTAACAACACCATTCAAATAAATAGATATAAACAAGCAAGAAACTAATGCTATATTGCTACTTGATAAGAAATGAAAGTCAATGAATTTCAACAAGGTTCCTACTAGAAAGAAGAAATGCAGGTTATTATAAAAAGTAGTTCTGCACTAAATAGTGCTGTTGGATTGAAAGCATGGTAAAATCATGCCGGTGGCTCTGCGCTCTCCTCTTTGTTCAGCTTCCTATTCACTCATTGCTGTTTCTACCATAAATAGATGTCAGTGTCCATGACTGATTTCTAAAAGGGCCTGTTGTACATTCCAAGCTGCCTGTGCCCACCAGGACCTCTTAAGAAGAAACTTACAAGTAAACAGACCTACCGTGTTTGTGCTTGTTGCAGAAATGTTTGCTATTGTCTTGCTAATGACTTAATTCAATGCATAAAATAAAAAAGAGCAATCAAGATCAGACATAAACGCTGGTTTGGTTTATTTACTGTCAGTAAGTCTGTGCCTTTCTGTAATGCTATCAAAACTGGACTTTGGTTTTTGAGTTATACTGATACTACAGAACTAATGTCAGTTATTTAATTTAGTTACAAATAATAGTGCATGTTAAAGGTTACAAAATAATATGACATGGAGCAGTGGGCAGCACATTACCATCTCCGGGGACCATCGCCATGATATTCTTTGCTTCGGTTTGGTCAGGACCTAAGATGGAGGATTTTACCTATGGTTTTGGGTTGGTGGGGAAAATCGGAGTGCCTGGAGGAAACCCACACAGACATGGGGAGAACATGCAAACTCCACACAGAAAGGCCTGGGCGACCCGGGGATCGAACCCGGAACCTTCTTGCTGTGAAGCATGAGCGCTAGCCATTCAGCCTTCGCTCTCTCTTTTCTTGCCACGGTTTTCTGGTGGAACTACACCCTCTCTCACTACCCTCATTGTGCTGCATCAGAATTTTTTTTTTTTTTTTTTACGAAAAGATAGGCACATAGATGATGAAAAAATGGGATATTGCTTCTACTAAAGCTGTATAAGCAGCAATAGCGATATGGGTCTTTTTTTTGATAGATGCTGATACCGATTATTCACAATCCACATCAGCCGATGGCAATAAGTCTTGCTGATATTTCACGTTTAGAGCAGTTATCTCTTCAGACTTAAGTGTTCAAATAAAACTTTGGGTGTACTCTCTAGGCAGCAGTTCCCCCCAAAAATTAGTTTCTGCTAGAGATTGACGTCAGATAGATAATGCGCAAAAAAGTGCAAATATCCATCCAATATATTGGTTTATCTCTAAGCAGCGTATTCTATAAGCTGAATGGATGTAGAGAAAAACATCATCATAATAATAACATCATAATAATATAAGATGTGAGATTGTTACTGATTATAGCTTGGGTTGACACACACTACAGAGGTAGGATATTGGAAATACATGCTATCAGGCATACTGTAGCCTGTTGCATGCATTTGTATGCATGCACGCACATGGAGGTATGGCTGTTCTCCCGCTGAGTGTGCTGCGGGTGCAGAGGTGCTTGCTCGCTCATCAACTCCAGGCTCAAACACAGAACTGCTGTCAGGAGCACATGCAGCTCAGTGGGGGACACAGAGCACACACCTCAATACTGGACACATTTGAATGTTTCTGCCAGAAACCCAGCAGAATACTGGACACACCATTCAGGGTTATCAGATAACAAGCCTGCCTTTGTTCTGCCTTTTTCACTCAGCATGTCACAAAGAAGCTGTTTTTGCCTGAGGCTGTGGCAGGTCGCCTGGCAGAGGGTGCCCTGTCCTTCAGTCTTTCTGTTGTGATCAAGGTGTTTGATGGTTAGTTAGCGTCCTGGGTCAAAGAGCTAAGTTAACCTTTTCCTCTTTTCTTTCTAGTTTATCTTTTTTCTTTTTTAACACCATCAATGCATGATATAATCCAATGATGAGAATATTAAGCAATACATCTAAGGATGACGGCATCACAAGTGCAACAAATTAAAAAAAAAAGAAGAAGAAGAAAAAGTACTGTCCTCTTTATTTACTAAGGGCGTGTGGTATTCCCACTTCACCCAGTGTTAGTAGTTGAAAGTTTGCAAACTTTTAGAGGACCAAGAGAAAAATACATCCTCCTTTGCAATGGGATGAATGAAACCTTTATTGCTCCATAGAGAATATGTCCTTCACAAGAGAGGACAGAAAAACAGGAAAGGGAAGACAGAGGGAAAACAAAAACACAAACAGATATAGGTAGAGTACAAAGGTGGCGAAATGTGCATCCAGACGATATTGTATATACTGCTTGAGCCAAAAGCTACACTAAATCACTTCCAACCAGCACAACTGTAATGATGGTGTAATATTTCACTCTGGAGCCCATTCATATCCCGTGGACTAAAGATTCCCTGACAGTGATTAAGGAGCCAGTTTTATTGGCACAGATGGCAGGTGGAAATGATGAGGAATGAGGACATATTTTTGGCTAATGCTTTCGTTTATCAGACCTGTGCATGAGCTGCTTTCCTATTTACGGTTCCTTGGCCTGGAGAGATTACAGTTATAAAAAGTGATCTATTTTAACTGTAATATACTGTGAAATGCTCTGCTAGGGCAACAGGCACCTATATGAAAAGTGCACACTAAAAATGGATCTTGGGAGAGTTGCAGCAGGAATCAATGTGCAGTGTCCTGGAGCCAGAAGAGGCTGATCTGTGTGGATCTCATTAGACCCCCATAATGACAGTTATACGATTCATGGCCCGACGGGGAAGCAGGAGAATTATCACTGTGACCTTTAGAGGGTGTTACTCAAATGATCCACTTTGACATTGTTTCCTCTCTACACTCTCCCTTTCTTTGTCCCAATATCATTTTAAAACAAGTACCTGGTCAGTTAAAATCATAATGGGGACATGAAATAATATTACTTTGGCCTCATTTAGCCATTTGTGCTTATGGTTCTGTATTCATAAGATTGATAAAGTGTTAAACTCCCTAGAGGTGGAGTCGAATCATGCCAATCATCTGCCAATTGGATTTTAAGGACATTTCCTTTGCGAATAAACGTCAAAGTCAATAACTGCAGACAGTGTCATCTCAAATGATATGCTTTTAATGATGGGGAGTCAGTCCAGTCACCTTTCCAGAGTCCTCGGAGATAAAGGACCACCGGCAGCGCACGGGAACGCTGCAAGAATTCATTTAGTCCAGAGGAGTGTGTTCAAAGACAGGGGAGAGAGCGGTGCAGAGGAGCATGAGAATTAATTTTGAGATTTTCTACACTTAGGCAAAAGTACTGTTACTGCATAAAGGGAAAATAGTAAAAACTTTCTAACAAGGCAAACAATCATTAAAACTACAACTACTATTGCTGCTAGTATAACTATTGTTATACTTGTTACTTTTACATTTTATTACTTTTTAAAACTAACTATAGATCTGGCTACTCTTTTCATACTATGGCTGTCATATCTGATGCCAAATCATTTTAGTCACACATCAGACATGGTTTTACTACCTCAACTTAATATCAACATAGTTTTTTGAAGAAAAAACAAACAAACAAACAAACAAACTGGTGTGTACTTCTGATATTTGCTATCTTGTTGTTCATTTATTTGAACAAGAATACAGTAGGGAGAGGAGTACCAAATGAGGGGTAAAAAATGGCACAGATGGCAGGTCTGAGCGCCAAAAAGACCAGATAAGACGAAGATGGAAGAGCGTAGAACTACAGTAATGGAGGAGGAGGAGTGACAGTGGAACGTTCACCAATCAGCAGTGTGCGGAGCCCTCGCACTTAATTGGTTTGAGCGAACACAGATGTTTGCAAGACGCCCTGGGCTCCCTCCTCCCTCCCTGCATTTTTGGACTTCTCCAGTGGTTGCTAAAAACTGATACAACTATATTATAAGCTCTACTCTAATCAAACGTGTTACCGTATCAAACATCTACCAAGAGTTTGTCAAAGGTTTCTCCTTAGTTACATAAAAGGAACTACTTTTTCCTTTTACATGCAATACCTGTGTAAAAGCAGTAATAATTTTATAATGTTGGAGATATGCACACAAAACTAGAATGTGAACAAGTCCCCCCAAAATTCAAAACTAGTAACTAAAAGCATTTAAGATGTGGACTATAGGCCAATTCAGAATACTGTGCACAGAGTCACTCCGAATGGCCAGTTCATAACACGGCCACACTGCTTACTTTCAAACAAACATGCATACAATAGGGGCTATTAACTTTAATTAGCAATATCAGCAAACTCAATTTATCTTCACGTGCTTATTTAGCTCGGCACTGAGCAATTATGATATGATAAGAGATCATCATTGATAAATAAGTTTCTGGGCAAACTCTGTCCTGCACATGTACATAATACTAATAGCATATAATCAAATTGTTTCAGTGATAATTAAAAAAAACATTTAGCATTGTCAGGTCATCAGTATTCACGCTCACAACAAGAATGGTTTCTATGATATAACTCTAAGCTCAAACTGCATTATTAAAGCTAACCTAATGTCCATTCTCCCGGAGCTTGTAAATGTATTGACAAGCAAAGCAGGGGTGAAAAATCTTGCCCTTTAATATGAGTCAGTGCCTGGGGTCTGGTTTGTGAGCTGTAGTCAGACAATATTTCTGGAGTGTTGAAATTGAATGGAGGTCCCAGCTGGGTTGTACCACGTTCATGTCTTTCTATCCATTTCGTCTGTCCCTTTCAGAGACTTGTTAAACAGCGATGTCACTAAAGCAGGAGCAAAAACAATACATCCATACAGAGGCTTGTGTCCTCAGCTCCAAAATAGACAATCCTTTCATTTTCAAACAATTCTTTTTTTTTGCAGGACCAAGCGTTACTGCAGATAGGCCATTGGTCCTTTGAAAAGAAGGCCAGGAGAAACTCAGGAGCCCTGTTGTGTTTCATCAAAGCATCACCGTATGTCAATACTGCTTCAAGTATGTTCCTTTCATCATCTGTTTACATGTATTACCATTCCCCCTGACAATGAACTACCTGTGAAGATTAAAGGAGGCTGGTCTTTTGCTGACAACATAGAAATGCAGTGACATAGGGTGAGAAGCGCAAACAGATTCCTCCTCCACAAAATTCAATAATTCTGAAAAAAGATAACAAAAAGCCTACAGATGACGCATCACTGGTAGTTTGAGACTAAATGGGTGCAGTGGAACAAGTCTTTTTAAAGGAATAGTGTAACATTGGATTCAGCCAGAGCAAATTAGTTTCTTCTATCAATCAATCTATTTAGTTTTGGAGTAAACTCTCTACCAACCAATGACCAATGAAGCCCGTATGCCAAAAAAATTGCTAACTTGCTATGTCTGGAGTTTTTGTCTTTTTATTTCACCATGCTACTGAGGTCTTGAAAGGTGCATTATGTAATTTCTAAAGTGGACGGTCCTCTACTGGCTTTCCTCCATGGAGATGTTATTTCTTTACATGGAATGTTCCACAGTACATGAACATGATTTCTTACTATCCACAGGCTTGCTTCTGCATAGAGCTGACCATTAACTTGTCTCCACTGTGATAACCAACTTTATTTCCATACTGTTAAAAAATCTCCATGGAGACAAGCAGGTGGCAGACCCTCTACCAGAAATGTTACACAGTGCACCTTTAAAGTTACCTGGCCAGCCAAATGATATCTCTCTGTATTTCCTATACACCGCGATACCATTTGGACACTCTCCATCCACTCTCGCTCCTCCGGTTCCAAACCGACTCCGCGATTCTGATTCGTTCAAAGATGGTGACGTCAGTGCCCCCGCCTTTGCCCGCAAAGTCACTCTTAGGCAGCGGAAGTTCCGCCTCAGTTTTGAATCAAGATGGCGCAATCTCTGATTGGTTCACTTAGCTGTCTGTCTACGCGCAACCGCAGCGCATTCTGTGGATCAAACGTTACCAGACTCACTCGCTGGTACAGCGATGAGTCATGGATTCTTCCAGGCAACCTTTAAAGGTCCCATGGCATGAAATTTTCACTTTCTGAGGTTTTTGAACGTTAATGTGAGCTCCACTACCCCCCCCCCCCCATGGTTAAAAGTTGTGAAATGTCTAAACTGAGCATTTGCGATCCTTTTCTGTGTTAAAAAAAATCAGAGCTCAAACGGGCGAGTTTGAACAAGGCACCTTATTGACGTCAGATTGAAAAAAGAAATGCAAATGCAGTTCCACCCCCGTCTGTCTGAACTCAGCGTCTCTGTAAATCACACCCAGAGAGTTTGGACTGCGAAAGCGCTAGGCAATGCGAAATGCGTTTTTTTATTTGCCTGGAGGCACGTCCGAGTGTTTCTAGGCTCGGAAGTCCTTTATCTGAGCCTCTGGACCTTTGAACAGCAGTGGTTTAATTTTAT
This sequence comes from Paratrypauchen microcephalus, assembly GCA_036785185.1. Taxonomy (NCBI): domain Eukaryota; kingdom Metazoa; phylum Chordata; class Actinopteri; order Gobiiformes; family Gobiidae; genus Paratrypauchen; species Paratrypauchen microcephalus. Next base: position 6,320,774 of record JAVJIX010000021.1, on the reverse strand, counting down.
TTTATGTGGAAATGTGTTTATTTTTCAATGGAACGCTTCAAATCTCTCCCCCGTGCAAAAACAAGGAAATGGATCAGCTGAGAGCTCAGAGCTCTGAGCGGAGAGTTTGGCCACGCCCCCACCCTCTACTATTGGCCATCTGTTTTCTCCTCATTTGCATTCAAGCAACAACGCCCAGAATAAAGACTTTGAGAGAGATATTTATGACTCTTTCTCATCTTATCTCTGTTTCTCATGCACTGAGTGTTGATTTTGAAGAAGGATTCATTTACAGTATTAGGGAACCATTAAGGAGCCATATAAAAGCATCAAGAAGTACCATGTCATGGGATCTTTAAGGAACTCTGAACACCATCCCACAACTAAAACCTCCTATGTCACAGAGTTCGATATATCAGATTTACTTAACTATGAAAACAATTGTGGTTTATATGATTGAGTGAAATGATCCCATACTGATAATCTGTTGTTTTCCTTGGACACAGAGCGAGCGTGTAGTGGGTAACAGCTGATAAATGGCTTGTTTCGTGCCTATGTAAGGTCACACTCTTTTTATTTACAACATGGAGTCTTTGTCACAGCTCACTGACACTGACCTTGCGCCACTTGACATACAGTAGTTCTGTCCATCTTTAATGTGGCCTGCATGTGCCTTCATCTTTTCTGTACAAGTGCTATCATGTACTGCACACTACACACTGCACATGCTAACTTAAAGCAGAGATATTCTCAGGCCACAAAACTGACCTTGGTCTAGATTAACAATAGTCCGTGTGGGCTAGACCTCATTAGAAATGCTCTGAGGGAGATGGAAGTTTTTTTGTTATTCTTCCTGGGCTCACACTAAACATATTATTTATAATTTTGTCTAAAAAGAGTGTATATTTTGTATATTTCAGCACATTTAAATTACATTTTTCCCCAAACATTTCTGTTTGTATTCAGAACTAAATGGCTAAGTAGCAACAATAGACCCATCATCCATTTCAACTGCGTTTAAACAGTACACAAAAGCAAATAATGACTATGGCACACAGAACAGAAGCAACTATAGATCATGCAAGATATACTCCCAAATGACTACTGTAATTTCTGGACTATTGAGCGCACCTGAATATAAACTGCGTCAACTACATTTTCAAAACATTTTTTTTGTCCAAATATAGGCCGCACCTGTCTATAAACCACAGGTGTCCACCTCTTCAAGAACATTTCCAAATTCCGAGCATCTGCTTTTATTGCCTTTGAAAGCTTTTGTGTCTTTTTGCACTGAGTCAGTTCATCACCGTCACCAACGTCTCACCATCGACTCATCAATGCCAAGCTCATGTGCAGCAGCTCTATTTCCTTCTTCGACAGCCAGATCAATTGCCTTTAACTTCAAAGCTGAATCACATGCATTCCTTTGTGTGTTTTCCATGAGGAGGGTGTGTGCATGAAGCACAAAATAACTGTTCAAAACAAAATCAAACGAGCATCTTCCTTGGCACATCGTCTCTTCACCTGTCTGTCTCGCTCTTTCACCCCGTCACTTAGTGCTCTACTGTGCATGTCTCCTGCAGAAAGAGCCACTGTCCTGTCTGGCATCATGTCCATGTCTGGGATCATGTCCATGTCTGGGATCATGTCTGTGATTTCAGCAGATTTCAGCCTCTCCCGTGGGCTAGTTGTATCGATCAGGTATGAGTGGATGTCCAGCTACTGAAGTTTAAGATGTTTCTTTTCATAACTTATGCACTCACCTGCATTGAACACATATGGCGTATCCCACTCACTAATGTTCATTCAGCATCATGACTTATTTTATCAAATGGTGATAATCCGTTTTAGTGTGCTGACAACATCAGTAGCTAGAGTGATGTAACTTCACATTCACCGCACAGACAGCAGTGCTTTCTGCACTCAGTCTGCGCATGCGAATAATCTGTCCATATATTTGCTGCAGGGTTCAAAGCGTGAGAAAAAAGTAGCAGCTTACAGTCTGGAAATTACGGTATTTTAAAATGTTTGTACAAATACAATTGCAGGCAAAGTAACCACTCAAAAAGTTGCACAAGTACATTTATATCACCTTAGAGCTGTATCAGTAAAAGTTATAGCTTCTTTTGGACTAAATTGTTTTACACAGCTCATAAAGACGGTGATGCTTCTAAATAATTTTAATAAAGCTAAAACTGCAGGCATGGTACAGAGACAGCTGAGCCAGATGGTAAGTAGGTAAGTGTAATTCAGAGAGGACTAGGGAGAATTTGCTGTGCTGTGGTTGCTTGACTTTAATGCCTCTGCTCACATACTTTCTCCTTATTACCTCAGCTCCAGTAACAGCAGTAATAAGGTGGGCTAAATGACTTGGGCTAGTTTAGGAACACAAGATATCAATCATATGGCATTGCTATTTAATCTAAGGCTGCTGACTGAAGATGATGACTCACAATAATGATAATTTGGGATTTGGTCTAATAATACTGCTGAGACAAGCGTTCCTGTCGCAGAAAAGGCTGCACTATGTCATTATGCACAAGGCCACCATAGTTCAAATGGGTCGGACCCTCAATGTCGAAACCTTGAGTGTCGTTTTGATTCGGCTCAAAACATGTCCTTGATGAGTTATGCCCTGCAGAGGCACGCACTTTGAATTTATGGCTGCTTGTCCAACTGCTGGCAACACTGAAAAATAGCAAATCAGCATATAAATGATGGAGGTATTGAGAGCGCTAAGGAAAACATCAAGTTGCATTTCCATTACATTAATTGGAATCTCCCCCTCCCTTCTTTTCAAAATGGCTATGGCCAGAAGAGGGTCGAGTGGTGATAAATGAGCGGCTGGAGTATGAATATGGCCTTGGAATTTAATGCAATGAAACATGAGAACAACTGGTTCCTTTTGTTTAGACTGACCTTGTAATTAATCAGAGTCTGTGCTGCGATGGGGGAGGATGTAGGACTTTGGGGGTTGGGAGGAAGGAAGTGGGGAAGAGACAGGAAGAACTCCTCGGGAAAGAAAACACAAGGAAATCCTTAGTGGCAGAGCTTTTTTTTTATTTTATTTTTTTTTTTTGTGTGCACACGGACAAATTTACAACAATTTTACAAATCAGCGTTCAGTCGTGATGTGCACACGTTTTAATGGAAAAATATCATTAGAGGGCAAGTGTGGATAAAGGTAATAGTGAGTAATCTAATTCAGACAGAAGCATAAAAAATGAATTAATCAATGTCATATTTTATTATATTATTTTATTATATATATATTTTTTTTTTTGTCTAGATAAAAGGTATCCCATACAAATACGAATAAAAAGGCACTACACAAACAACATTTTCCAATTAGAGTTCATACTATTGAGTCACATAGACGCCTACGTACACAAAATGCTTTACCACCCAAAATAGAATATGGCATTTGCACATTCTGATGAAGATGCTAAAATAATAGCGAGTAGCTCAAACAAGCAATATAATGTAATTCTGACATCATCAAGTGAAAGAGAGCCAAGCTTGCAATTCTACCCCTCTTGCACAAACACCATTAATGGCCCATTTCTGCCCACCTGGAAACAGACTATCCACTGTATCCAAGGGAAAAAAATGTTGTGTTGAAATGTTATATATTTCAGGTAGACTTTGCTGGCTACTAGGGATGGGCAAATATATTGAAATATCAATATATCATGACATCAAATTTGGTGATATTGTACTGTATCATTATCAGAGTTGTTTTTGTTTTTTTTGTGTGTGTGACCGCACTACAATTTTGTTGCTTATTTCGTGGAAGTTGATATATTCACTGATTTGATGATTATAATAGCCATATTTCAGCACAAGTAGTGGTTTAACAATGAAATATTGTCACAGAGTATCATGTGCAATATATCAATATATCAATTCTCACATGAATCACCATATCATGATAATATCATATCAAGAGCCAGTATCAAGAGCTAGTAACGAATCATGAGGGATCCTGTGATTCCCAGCCCTAGTGGCTACTACATGTCCCACAATGCACTTAGCTGAAAAATGTAACAGTTCATTAGTTTTTGTGGTGCTGCCAGTTTATTTTTCCTGTCTGTAAAACAATGGCTATTTGGAGAACCATAGAAATTTTCCTGCACTTTTACTTGCTAGAATCCTGACTTGCTTTTAAAGTTCTAGGGGGGGGTAAAGTGCTTTTTCACGATTTAATCCTGTCTAGATCGGCCAATATCTTTCTCTGGGTGAAATATGAAATCTTTATGAAAACATAAAGTGAATCAGAAGAGAGGTTAAATGGGAAATTGTTCTTTTTTAATGAATACTACAATTGAAGAAAGACAAAATCAAGTAGGAAACTTAAATCATGGAATTAGACTTTAGCTCAGAGAGTTTTATAGCCAGCCTTAACCACCGGGAGCACAGAACAGCAGAGGCAATGCAGCTTATTTAGCAAATGTAGAGATTCATCTTTGTGCCATTCAAATATAATACAGGACACATAGTTGGAGCAGTCATTATTTCACCCAGGGAAAATATGCTCAACAAAATCAAATGCAGAAACAGGAATTTATAATCAGGCTGATAATAAATGGGCATCTCTCTGGGAGCTTGAGTACGGTATACCACAGCGAGAGGAATTTGATAAACTGTATAATGTTTATGGATGTAGGCTATCACAGCAGGCTGTTAGGCAAATGTCAGCGCTTTATTAACCATGCAAAGTAGAGTAATCTGAGTAATACTCTGGTGCCAATCAAACACTATTACATTTTCTTAAAGATCCCATGACATGTTACTTCTTGATGCTTTTATATGGCTCCTTAATGGTTCCCTAATACTGTAAATGAATCCTTCTTCAAAATCAACACTCAGTGCATGAGAAACAGAGATAAGATGAGAAAGAGTAATTTTTCTCCCTCAGAACAGGTCATAATGGGCATTGTTGCTTGAATGCAAATGAGGAGAAAATAGCTGGCCAATAGTAGAGGGTGGGGGCGTGGCCAAACTCTCCGCTCTCGGCTGTCAGCTGTGCCCTCTGATCCATTTCCGTGTTTTTGCACGGGAGAGAGATTTGAAGCGTTCCATTGAAAAATAAACACATTTCCACAGAAAATCAAATTAAACCACTGCTGTTCAAAGGTCCAGAAGCTCAGATAAAGGACTTCCGAGCCTAGAAACACTCGGACGTGCCTCCAGGCAAATAAAAAAACGCATTTCGCATTGCCTAGCGCACTCGCAGTCCAAACTCTCTGGGCGTGATTTACAGAGACGCTGAGTACAGACAGACGGGGGTGGAACTGCATTTGCATTTCTTTTTTCGATCTGACGTCAATCAGGTGCCTTGTTCAAACTCGCCCGCTTGAGCTCCGATTTTTTGTAACGCAGAAAAGGATCGCAAATGCTCAGTTTAGAGATTTCGCAACTTTTAACCATGGGGGGGGTGGGGCTAAACAGGGTAGGGGAGCTCACATTAACGTTCAAAAACCTCAGAAAGTGAAAATTTCATGCCATGGGACCTTTAACATAGCAAGGATATCACTTCTAACTAGGTCATTTCTTTTAGTTTGATTTAATATGTACCGGTACTGTAACTGGACATTTAACCTGTATAATATTACAGAGAGCAGTTAGGCTGAATATCATTAAGACGTTGCCAATACCTCTATACATAGGCTATGATACATATTCCGATACTATGCACTTTCGATTTGATACAATTCAATGCAATATATTTCAAAACAACTCGATACAGTTCAGTAAAAAATAAAGACTAAATCATGACTGTGATACTAAAAGTCATTATTAAACCACTACTTCTACTACTGCAAAGTAATATGAAATACACCCATTTTACTCATCAAAGCAGTGAATATGCCAAAACTATTACATAAACCATTTTCCTTCCTTTAAACAAGCACCACTGTCATATAATCATTTGGTAAAATATACTCTTCTTGATATATCGATACAGAAGCCCATCATGTCAATACTTCATCATCCAAACAATGTGATCTATCAATATTTCAATATTTTTGCAGACTGCTACACAGTGCTATCAAAACAGACAGTGAAAAAACATATACTCTTTTATGAAACAAATACTACAATAAACCAGGCTCTATCCTCACGGTCAGAACTATAAAATGGTGAGCTGTTTACAATAAAAGCCCAACATATCGACAAACTGTCAGAGGCTTGTGCTGTGATCAGGCAGTTTACAATCTGCTGGTCTTGTGAGCTAGGTCCAGCCGTTTAAGGTGGACAGAGTGCACACTTAATACCTGACCCCGTTTAGAAAAGGAAGTTCAAACACCCTAACTTTTAAAATTTGACTATGCAGGTGGAATGCCTTTTATGTTTTTACAGTTGAAATATGTGATAGCTTGAGAATTTTAAGTACAGCAGTGAGTTAGCAATTAAAAGATTTGATTTGATTAATTGATTTTAGAAGCAAAAAATAACCTATATTCAACCTATGGAGATAGTTAAATTAAATGCCATAATGTAGAAAATTTCAGGGAAAAAAAACTATAATAATAATAATAATAAACTACATGGAGTCAAGCATGTGGCAGACCTTATACCAGAAAAGTTACACAGTTCATTTTCACAAAGCTGAACAAGGGGAATGATGATCTGTTGTTTCCTCATAGTGTCGATAGCGATACACATGAAAAAATTGTAATGTTTCGTCTCTCAACGCGATTTTATATTGTGACACCCTTATAACCAAACTGAAAAGTGTTTCCACCTATTGCTGAGAGTTGTAATGTGTATGTGTGCTGTGTCTCCTCAGCCAGAGCAATGGAGAAGCCCCATCTGGACCCAGCACACCGTCCAGACTGGCCGACCTGTCAGGGGATGAATGTGCTCGGAAACTGTGTGTGCGTGTGTGTGTGTGTGTGTGTGTGTGTGTGTGTGTGTGTGTGTGTGTGTGTGTGTGTGCGTGTGTGTGTATGTGTGTCTATGAACTACAGAGGCTGTGAGTGGTCAGCCAAGAGGTAAGGCTCAAACACTGCACCTGTTACTGCTGCCACTCTTACACTATTTTCTGATCTATGTTATAATGTTGTTTCCTCATCACAAACATACTGTAAGTGGCATTGTGTTTTGTTTGATTCACACATGTTTAACATGTGGGCGGCAGTAGCTCAGTTGGTAGAGCATATGCCTCGTGATCCGGGCGTTGGTGGTCCGAGTCCCGCTCTTGATGGGTTGACCGCGTGTGATCCCAGCTCCCGCGGATGGGCGCTGCCGTTGTGTCCTTGGGCAGGACACTTGACCCCACTTCCACCAGTGCCTGTGGACACTGGTAGCCCCCATGGCAGAGGATGCATCGGGGCCTGTTGTGACGTGACCGTCCTCCTGTGGACCCACCGCCCGCGGAGGGATTCATGGGGGCTGGTGCATTGTGTTCTGGGCAGCAAAACACTGCTTGGACTGCTGCCCCCGCGACCCAGAAAATGGAAAAGCGGAAGAAAATGAATGAAATGAATGATGAATGAATGTTTAACACACAACCCCATATTTAGGCTGAATTCTGAATACAGGAAGTGCTCCACTGTATCTGTAAACCATATACCTTCACTCAAATCATTTGGATGATCTTTGAAATTGCCAGTCTGATTACTGAACAATTACTGAACAAAAGGTAAAAAGGTAGCTGTTAACTTGAAAACTAGCGCTACGTGATATCACAAGGTGGAACAGAGCATTTTGAGCTTTGGAGATATAGACAGACTAATAAACCAGGATTACTCAAACGTGTGAATGAAGCAAAACACTCCAACTCCAGTTATGATGATGTTTTGATGAGATAGCAACATTCTAACATGGCTAAACACTTACGAGAGTCAATTTTGCATAATATGGGACCCTTAAATATGACAGATTAAACACGAAGAGAAGTGGAAAGACAAGGCCAAATTTGTTTTCCTGCAATTTGTGCACATCTCCACAACATGATCAAGGCCTAACTTCACTACAGTGGCAGTTTTTGGCTGCAGCTGAAAAGTCTGATCAATTTGGCTTATCAGAGCCCATGACTCCACAAAACATTCAGCTGTTTGGCAAGGGCTGACAGGGGGATGGCATGCAGCGAAAGAAACCAATTGTAGGGCAGCAAAAAAGGCAAACTGTGGACCAATGAATGAGTTCATTTTAAGCCCACTGCACAGTGTCGTCTCCAAAATGCAGATCTTAAATTTATATTCAACCATTAAAGGGACAGTGTGTAAGATTTTTACCCGTTAATTACTGAAATTGAAGATACCCATTCAAAAATACCTTGTTTTCCAAGCCTTTTCACTTCCATCATGAAATCAAAGTATTCTTTTGGACTTAGATATAGTCACATAAAAGGGGGATCTTCCCCATGCAGAGGCAGCCATTTTGAATACGAGAGCCGCAGAAGGACATTTGGGCTCCGCCTTCGCCTTCGGCAAGGCTCATGGTTTTGGGTAAACAACACAAGCATGCTGCTGGATCAGACTCGTAATGGATCTAACACGTGTTTTGGACTAAATTGTTTTACTGGATTTTATTCGCTGGATCCTTACGGACAAATTGAGAGCAAGTTTATGGTGAAATACAGAGTTTGACCTGTGCAAAGCATTCTAAGGTAAGCTAACCTTGTTTTGTGCTTTTCTGTATAAAAGTCCCATGTGCTCGGGGAGTGATTGTTGTGCAGGGAAATGAATTGCATAGTCAAAAAGAGGAGACTGTAAGGTTTCATTTGATGTGTAGAGTGTCATGGTACATGATCGGGAATGTGTGTTTTCATGAGAAAAAAAAACCAAAAAAAACGGGACCGCGTTTTATTTATACAGTAGCGGCGTGGCTCGTGCGCGGGTGACCCTCGAGGTCTGCCGTAGCTAAAACAGAAAGTGCAATAGCACCATCCACCTATGCGCCACGAATCCTACACACTGGGGCTTTAAGTGAGAAGTTATGAGCAGGCTCTAGGTTTTATTTTTTAATTACTGTTTAAAGTCTTTACTGAATTTTTCCAAGTGCAGCAAATTTGGTTACACTTTTCTTGCTGTACAATATATCCAGTGGTGAAAGTAGTTTTCATTTCTTACAGGTGCTATAATGTCCAGTGCATCGCTACCGTTTAAAAAAAAAACAAAAAACAAAACACTACGTCACCCGGGGATCGAACCCAGAACTTTCTTGCTATAAAACTAGTGCGCTAGCCACTCAGCCACCGCGCCATCTAGGCTATTTTCTTGGCTACAGTGAAATAAGTTTGACAATCCCTGTGTAATAGACTGCGGATATCTGCACGAGAGTTTTGGCCCGAAACTCGGGTAGCTTTCAGTTCTCAATTCTTTTCAGTTTCAATTCTTTTAGCGGTGCTGCGCACCGGCTGACAACGTTATACCGGTGCGCCGTTCCGGTGCGCACCGGCTTACTTTCACCACTGAATATATCACACATATTGCCCTATCTGGAAGCAATATATATCATGCAAAAAGCTTCTTCACAGTTTTTTCTTTTCAAAGGAGCGAAAGTTAACATATTTCATGATTATGGTAATTTAGAAATATCTAAAAGCAGATCTAAATGTTTTTTCATGTTGATAGAGAGATAGAGTGCTTAAATGAATACAAGACATCTAAGTGATTTCTAATATTCTCAGTCATTACCAGAAGACATCCAGATGGTGCAGCTTGTCTGAGCGCCTTCACATCTTTTAAAATAGATCCAGAAACAGAACACTGGTGGTGAATCAGAATGTTCCAGGGAGCACTGGCAAAGTCAACCTCCAAACACCTACACTTCTAGGTCAGCAAAGTCAGGCTTGAAAATCCCATTCCTGCTATCCAAAGTCTTTTTAGTCACGGATGAATAGAGAGAGACAGTAATCTACCCACAAACCATTACAAGGATATTCACTTTTCCTCCTTGGCCACATTGAAAGCTCCCTAAGGGTGGGCTGACAAAACACAGCTTGCGTGGAATGATTGACCTGTTGCTTCGTATGGGACGCAAGAAGAGATGGTTTTGGAGAGAGACAATTTTTCGCAGCGAATGACAACACCGGCCCAAAAGTCATAAATGGGGCATCCATACAGCAGGCATAGCTCATTCCTACGACTGCATCCCGTAAAGTTTACAATGTTTTTTCAAATGCAGAAGAAATAAAAAGGCTGTCATAAATGCATGAGTAATCCAGGCTGAACACTGCTATAAAGTTGCAAGATGCGGCATAAACAAGGTGTCATAATACATCCAAGTTACGTGCAGCAAGTAGAAGTATTCTCTATTATCTCTTTTTTGATTGTACTGAATTACACATTATTGGGAAAGCCTGTCAACTCAAACACCTATTATATGGAATGAATATTGAATATTTAATTTTGCAGGATGTATTGCTAAAGCAAAATATAACGATAAACAATAATATAGCAACTACTATTACTAAATTACTACTACTATACTCTATGCCACTGACACAATAACAAGAATGCAGGATAATCCTAATAAACCAATTTTTAAATATACTGTATCATTAAAAGGCCTTAGCTCCATCAAATAAATAGCAAATAAATGAACTAATTATTAGCCATAAAAATGACTTATTCACCCCTCTGCAGGTCAAATATTATCATATCACAACAAAAATAACAAAGATCTCTCCGTTATTGCAAAGAAATTCTACACACGATAAATACTGAGCCTAAAAATATATTGTTCCAGCTTTCAAATATTGAATGATATAGTAATATGTGGCTGTAGTAATTATCATAACAGGCCTACCTATAAATTTCACAAAGGTAAGGAATATAAGCACAACATCTACAAAAGAATGGTTAGTACCATGCATGCTAATGAACATACAAGAGACACATGCATTTAAACACAAAATAATGCAGGAGGAAAGTGTCTTGCCCATGGGCACAAAATGATCACTTTGTAACAAACATTGTATCTTAAAGTTTTACAAAATTTTGGAAGTCGGTTGGAGGTCCGTCACCTTCTTGTTTCTATGGAATTGTCATTGCTATGACCTTACATTTATTCGATTGCAGCTGGTTTTATTGCTCAAAAATTCTCTACAGATCTGACTTGACCTGTTTTGGTCTCCATGATAATAGAAAGATATAATGCCATACTGTGAAACATTCCAAAGCAATAACATCTCCATGGAGAAAAGCAGGTGGCGGACCCTCCACTAGAAAAGTTGCACAATGCACCTTTAAATAGATTGTTTGTCTAGAAAATGATGCAAAGAAAACGATACAGTCTTCAGTGAGTACTACTGAGCCCCAAGTCCCTCAGCATGTTAGAACTCCCTCCACTTACCCACCTCTTAGCGCGCCTCCTCAGCAGTGGGCAGCCTGATCAGCATGTCCTGTGACCCCTCAGTAAGACCAGTGGGAGGTGGGAGGAGTCCTCTCACAGCTCTGGTCTTGACCGAACAACAAAAAAGGACCACAAAGAGAGATCTGGGCGTTCTGTGGGTGACTGGTCCTTTACCAAAAGGCCAGTTGGACTCACAAAGATGATTTGGCAGAGTCTGATTTGTTACATGATTTGGCCACCAAGGCTGCAACATAACCTCATTTAAATTCGCCTCCACTGCCTCAGTCTAGTTTTTAGGGGCTGTTTTAATCTACTTGAAGTTTTACATATAAGTGCAACATTTCCATATAATACACCTACAAGTATTATGCAAATTCAGTTTCTTTAAGACCACATATACGGGAGAAATTGTATGAAACTTCTAATTCTGATTCAGATTCCACAATGTGTTTACATAATACCATTAAAAACTGTGATTAACAATAATACAGACCAAGCTAAACAATCTCACAACTCCAGGTCTTAAAACATGCTGGACTGAATCTGGACAAGTTTTCTGCCCTCACATGACAAAGCTTTACCTTCTCAATACGTTTTCATGGTATATCCCTACGGTTGTCTCAAATACTATTTTCTTGCTTCACAATAGACTTTTTGTTCAGTGTTGGTGCAACTCTGGCTCACATACACAAAGTGATCATTTCAACTTCCTGCACCCTTCATAGGGTCTGACACCTGTTCCCATGGCAACGCTATCAAAAGGGCACCAACCAGGGTCAGAAAGTCTCTGTGTCTGAGCGCAGCACCCCCTCTTTCACAGGTCCTGACATTTCCACCACTGTCTGGCTGTACCTGCTCTGATACACTTCCACAGGCAGCACATTTTTAAATGAAATAATTACCTTGTAATTATAGCTTTAAAATGTACACTGGTGCTATTCTTCCTGTTACCTGGCCAGCCAAATGATATCTCTCTGTATTTCCTATACACCGCGATACCATTTGGACACTCTCCATCCACTCTCGCTCCTCCGGTTCCAAACCGACTCCGCGATTCTGATTCGTTCAAAGATGGTGACGTCAGTGCACCCGCCTTTGCCCGCAAAGTCACTCTTAGGCAGCGGAAGTTCCGCCTCAGTTTTGAATCAAGATGGCGCAATCTCTGATTGGTTCACTTAGCTGTCTGTCTACGCGCAACTGCAGCGTATTCTGTGGATCAAACGTTACCAGACTCACTCGCTGGTACAGCGATGAGTCATGGATTCTTCCAGGCAATTCTTCCTGTGCTATTGCACACTAAATACAGTTAATTAAAGGTCCCATGGCATGAAATTTTCACTTTCTGAGGTTTTTGAACGTTAATGTGAGCTCCCCTACCCTGTTTAGCCCCCCCCCCCATGGTTAAAAGTTGCAAAATGTCTAAACTGAGCATTTGCGATCCTTTTCTGCATTACAAAAAATCTGAGCTCAAACGGGCGATTTTGAACAAGGCACCTTATTGACGTCAGATCGAAAAGAGAAATGCAAATGCAGTTCCACCCCCGTCTGTCTGTACTCTGCGTCTCTGTAAATCACGCCCAGAGAGTTTGGACTGCGAGTGCGCTAGGCAATGCGAAATGCATTTTTTTATTTGCCTGGAGGCACGTCCGAGTGTTTCTAGGCTCGGAAGTCCTTTATCTGAGCCTCTGGACCTTTGAACAGCAGTGGTTTAATTTTATTTTCTGTGGAAATGTGTTTATTTTTCAATGGGACGCTTCAAATCTCTCCCCCCGTGCAAAAACACGGAAATGGGTCAGCTGAGTGCTCAGAGCCGAGAGCGGAGAGTTTGGCCACGCCCCCCCCTCTACTATAGGCCAGCTCTTTTCTCCTCATTTGCATTCAAGCAACAACGCCCAGAATAAAGTGTGACATTTATGACTCTTTCTCATCTTATCTCTGTTTCTCATGCACTGAGTGTTGATTTTGAAGGATTCATTTCCAGTATTAGGAAACCATTAAGGAGCCATATAAAAGCATCAAGAAGTACCATGTCATGGGATCTTTAATTTAAATCTTAGAAAAATGTGTAATGTCTATAAACCTTGAATCCTGTAAATGCCATCCGGTGTCAGTGAATTAAGAGTAGAATTCATGCATTTATTCATGCAGGCTTATCCAAATAAGTAAGTGGATTAGATGGCCAATGGATGTCATCATATAGCAGTGTGGGTTCAAGCTTTTTTTTACTTCACACAGTCACAACTGCAGGTGTCTTATTAAATAGTAAAAGGCTCAAATATTTTTTCAGAAAATGTGTTTAAAATCTGCCTGAAGCATATGACAGAGAACCACGACACATTTAGATTTTGGCAAGAAGAATGAAGTTTGGTAACAAATACAGATGGTGTGAAAGGATTGGGGCAGCCTGCTGCTATAACTTCAGAGTAAATCAATTTTCATCTGACTGTGGTAACCAGGACAGCAGCCAGCCCAACCTGACCATATGCAAAGTGTATGCAATTAATCTAGCCATAGTTAATGTGTGTCAATAATACTGTGACGTTTCCTCAGCGAGGAACACTTCTGTGGCCCCAGCTAACCTGTTTTAATCCTCTCCCAGAGGTCCACTGCAAAGTCGATGTGAGCTCCCCTCTTAAGAGAGAATGCCAATGACTGTCTCCAAGCCATCTGCCCATGAGCTTCTCTGGACAAGCTGCAAGCAAAAACCTTCATGATTAGGTTATTCACAAACTGATTTATCTCTCAAATTAACTTTTATCTTCCAAGAGGAAAGAGAAAGAAAGAAATAATCACACTTGCTGACTTTCGGATTTTTGTACAGACTTTTGTAAAAGATTAGACTAAAGAGATGAAGGTACTCTTGAAAAAAAACTACTTTAAAGCCATATTGTTATGTTCTGTCTAGAGAAACGCTTTTACAAGGATGAAATGTTCTATCACTCCATTATGTGACACTGTACCTGAATTAGAATGTCATCTAAATGCACTCTTTACTGTTCACAGACAAAAAAAATGAACAAACCTTTGAAAGCCCTAATGCCACAATTTTAACTATTTCATTATAATGATGCGACAGCTCCTTGCAGCAGCTGACTGTACACCTGGGCAGAGCATTAGAATCTAAATAAAGTTGTTGATAAAGGAGATATGCTAATTAAAGCTGCATCATGTCTCCAAGGCTCTCTCTAAGGAACAGTGTAGGAACCTGACAAGTCACTTTAGAGGACCGTCAGGTTGTATCATGCTTCCCACCAGCACTGAGGTACATTTTGATTATCTATCAGTTTCAAGAGTGTTGTTTCAATGACATGGCTGTTCCACTCCCCAACGTCTGCCAAATGAAAACAGCACATTCCCATCCACAGAGGAGTTTAATGATCCACAAACGCACACAATCTATGGAACACACACAGAGGAACGCACACAGCACAGTATTGATCACTGTCATTTTGTCAATAGACACAAAACAAGCCTATAAGCCATACAGAAATCAGGACAGCGATGATTTGTTAATGGGCACCGCACCAGCACCAATGACATCAGCGAGTCGCCTATGCCTCCTGAACTGCTATACTGCAATACACCAAGTCTGTAATGGTAATAATACAAATGCTAATGCAGTACAGCATGTCTTAAAACTATACCTGAAATTTTAGGCTTATGCTAATGAGTCACTATTTAAAGATGCATTGTGTAACATTTCTGGTGGAGGGTTCTTCACCTGCTTGTTTCTATGGATATGCCATTGCTATGCCTTGAATGTTTAAAAACCTAGAAAAGCAGGCATTCTGAGCAGGGTTGCCTCTCCACAGATCTGACCTCTAACTTGGTCTGGTTTGGTCTCCATGAAGACAAAATGATTTAATACCATACAAAGCAATACTATTTGCATAGAGAAAAGCATTTGACAAACCCTGCACAAGTGAAGTTACACAATGCAGCTATAATACGTAATTGAGTCTAAGATAAACATAGATAGCTGCTCCTCGAATGTCAATTATAGATATTTCTTTATTTAAAGGGACAGTGTGTAAGATTTTTACCCGTTAATTACTGAAATTGAAGATACCCATTCAAAAATACATTGTTTTCCAAGCCTTTTCACTTCCATCATGAAATCAAAGTATTCTTTTGGACTTAGATATAGTCACATAAAAGGGGGATCTTCCCCATGCAGAGGCAGCCATTTTGAATACGAGAGCCGCAGAAGAACATTTGGGCTCCGCCTTCGCCTTCGGCAAGGCTCGTGGTTTTGGGTAAACAACACAAGCATGCTGCCGGATCAGACGTCGTAATGGATCTAACACGTGTTTTGGACTAAATTGTTTTACTGGATTTTATTCGCTGGATCCTTACGGACAAATTGAGAGCAAGTTTATGGTGAAATACTGATTTTGACCTGTGCAAAGCATTCTAAGGTAAGCTAACCTCGTTTTGTGCTTTTCCATATAAAAGCCCCATGTGCTCGGGGAGTGATTGTTGTGCAGGGAAATGAATTCCATAGTCAAAAAGAGGAGACTGTAAGGTTTCATTTGATGTGTAGAGTGTCATGGTACATGATCGGGAATGTGTGTTTTCATGAGAAAAAAAAAAACAAAAAAACGGGGCCGCGTTTTATTTATACAGTAGCGCCCGGGTGACCCTCGAGGTCTGCCGTAGCTAAAACAGAAAGTGCAATAGCACCATCCACCTATGCGCCACGAATCCTACACACTGGGGCTTTAACTTAGATTAAAACATTTTTTTTTTTTTTACCTTGATCTGATTGGCTAGCCTCCAGTCCACTTCAATTGCTACCCCTCTCTCCATTGTGCCAAGCCTATAAGCCACAGAGAAATCGGGACAGTGCTGATTTGTTAACGGGCACTGCACCAGCACCAATGATACCAGACAGAGTCCCCTATTTTGACACAAAGTCACCAACACACAACCGTCTCCAGTAATTGAGAGAACTAGAATTGCGAACAAAGACCTCTTGTTTAGTTTTTTTTCCCCAGTGCTGTCTGGCTTTGAATAATTTGGGATGAGTTTTTGGCAGGCAATGTTCTACCACGGCAACAAGAAAACATCCCCGCAGAGAGGAACGGACTGCGTGAACCTTACAGATCTCTGCTGAGCTGCACTAGAGGCACAAACCCCAGACAAGGGTTTAAAATTTGAAGCCAAACTGCATAATAATTAGTGACAGGTCAGAGCCAAAGAGGAAGCAACAGAAGTGCAGTGATCTCACCAAGACATTTCCAGTCCTGGAACTGTCTGGGCATAACGTATGAAAGAAGGTGCCATGAAAGTAGATAGGAAGATACAATTTGAAAACAAGGGTGTGAAAGAGTGGATGAGGACAGATGCTACGTTTGTGACAAATCTGATAGCAGCTAACAGCCAAGTGGCACTGCAGAATAATGGAATTATCCACAGACGCCAGGATTAACAGGTTACTTCAGGTTGGAGTAGAATATGTGATTAAAACAACACATGAAGCAATTGTCTCAATTAGTCCAGCAGGGCTATGCTGCAAATTATTCTAATTTTCTTAACAAAAAAGCTGCTGTGATTTAATATATTTTCATTCCAGTGAGCTCTTTGTTATCATTAAAGCACTGGGTTCCATCTTTTGCCGACATGTTCTGCTCTGCTAGTTTCCACTTCTAACGGATTTTATTAAATGTCCTAAACTTGGAACTGCAGAGAAATGGATGAGCAGCTTTTAGACCTACTGTGTATTTTTGATAACATTTTGAGATGACATCCTGCTTAGATTTGTAGTTTTCACACCAATCCCATGCAGAAAAACGTAAATATGGCGAGTTGAGATTCAGGTGAGTGAGGATAGACACACTGCGATAAAATAGATGGCCCTGAGCTATGGGTGATATGTTTGAACACACATTTGGAACACACATAACAGAGGGAGAGTGCAAAAAACAAGAATTGGGAATAGAATGCACCTGCTCTCACGAGAGCTGTCACAATATGTTGCGGATAGATTCTATTTCATTTTTTACAGCCCAAACACCTTTAACAAAATATTAGATTAGGCAAGAATTCACTAAGGCTTGGCAATGAGCTGTAAAACAAAACTCCATATACGCACAGAGAACAAGAAGGCAAAAACAATGAATGTATCTGACTTCCTTCAGTAAAGTCTTCAAATTTAAGCTTAGAAATAAAGATTGAGCTACTGCTTCATGCAGGAGGAGCATAAATTGGGACAAGGGAGCCTACACCTCTGACTCACCTCTGTTTACAGATTTAAACAGAGGTGGGTCACTTAAGATAAGATAAGATAAGATAAGACTTTATTGATCTCACACAGGATTATTTTACTTTACATTTACTCAGGTACATTGAGTAACCTTACTTTTACTTTCTAGCAGTATACTTTTACTTCTCCTTAATTAATATCTTTATTGAAGTATGTTTTGGTTACTCTTCCCACTGTGAGCAAGTGACAAAAGCTTTATGTTGACTATGAAATGATTCAATATGAAATAATTTGAACATTTGTGCTTCTTGCACTGCTCCTTCAAATATGATTTTTTGGTCTGTCCTTTCAAATTACATTAACTTCAAATTATGAATCAGATGTTATGTCGCAACACTCTCATATGAGAGGACATTTCCCAAATACTTTTTTTTTACTCTTACTTGAGTAACTTTAAACTTCTACTTGAGTAATATTATTTTAAAGTAATGTTACACTTACCTGAGTAAACTGTTTGGTTACTCTACCCACCTCCATGTAACACAAGCAAACAAACTGTCTGACAAAAAGAATAGTTATTTCTATATAGATAACTTGATTCTATTTGGATTAAAATTCTGCGCAACTAGGTCATCTCACAAATGCACTACTTTAGATATACAGTATGTAAATTAATTCAGTGACCTTTGTATTACCTTTGAGCACAGTACAGGAGAATACACACTTTCCTTTCTGTGACCCTCTGAAATATAGCCTACACACCACGAAGACAATAGGCAAACGTAAATTCAACCAAAGGTGAATGTAGAATCTTCAGTGTTGCCGTAATGTGTGATTTCACCCAATTTCAAGCATGACTGACTCAATAAAGCTCCTGCATCCCATTTAAACCTTCCTCCAGAAATAACATTTATCCAATTTGTTTCATGGCTTCCCGCTCCCATGCTCCTGCCTCACACATGCCTGTGGCACCTAAATGGATGGTTGAGGTCGTGATGAGAAAGGCAGTCTCCGGTCCACCTTTATAGCCATACCTGGGGGCTAATCTACCATAACAGGTCCAGGTAATTTAGAGAAGTGATATTTGTAAAGGATTACCTTAACAAGACTATGGCCCTCAATATCACTCACATGTGTAGAAGAGGCTTTTATCTAATACCTACTGAGCAGCTCCAATACACCAAGCCCGTAATGGTAATAATACACATGCTAATACAGTACTGTACAGCATGACTTAAAGGTGCACTATGTAACTTTTTGGTTGGGGGTCCGTCACCTGCTTGTTTCTATTGATATGTCACTGCCTGGAATGTTGCCTGGGGTTGCCTCTCCATAAATCTGACCTGCAATTTGGTCTGATTTGGTCTCCATGATGACAGAAAGGTTCAATACCGTACTGTGAAACATTCCAGACAAAGCAATAGCATTTGCATGGAGAAAAGCATTGTATTATATCTAAAAGTGTCACTATTTAGATATAATACATAATTAGGTCAAACATAAGAAGAAGATTGACTTTATTGATCTCACACAGGAGAAATTGTCCTCTGCATTTGACCCATCCTGGAGCAGTGGGCAGCACATGACTGCACCCGGGGACCATCTCCATGATCTTATTGCTTATTGGTCAGGACCTAAGCTGAAGGATTTTACCTATGGAGCATGTTTTGGGTTGAGGAAACCCACCCAGACACGGGGAGAACATGCAAACCGTGCCGCCGATATATACCGGTTATCGATAGCTGCAAATTGAATGTTGATTACAGATATTTCTTTATTTACTTTAGATTAAAACAGATTTTTTTCCTTCAATCTAATGGGTTAGCTACCAGCCCACTTCAATTGCTACTCCTCTCCTCACTGTGTCAAACACTATACTGTTAGTGTTTTTCTGGCTGCTTTTCTGTGGGTGACCCTGGATGTGCTGCTGGATGCTCTGTTTCCAGGCACAGGGCCTATCACAGCAGCAGCATGCGGCGCACAGTTAAATCCATCCAGCGAACCACCACAGCCCTTTCTATTCTACTACATTTCCTGCACCGCTCACATTGCTAATTGGAAATGAACTGGGTAATTAGCCACCTTGTCTCATTGTCGGAGATGGGATATTTTTTTCTCCCACTATGCGAACCGTCCGACGTCCGCTCACAATGACAGTATTGTTGTCCATCTCTCGGTACAAATCCAATCCAAATTACCAGCAGCTCAAAGAAGACCTGACATGAAATGTTTTTTGATGAAGGAATCATGGAGATGAGGCAGAAAGCAGAAGAAATGGTAGCACTGGGTCTATGATGTTGTGGCTTATCACAGAACACAGCTCTCTCTCCTCTGACATAGCCACTTATCTCTGGTCACAGGTTTTCACTCGCTGCATAGGAAAAACAAACAGAAAACTCAGGATAATGCGGCATCTATCTCAAATCTGAGCATTTTTATTATGGAATAAAAAGTAAGTGAGATGCATAGGCCTGTCACAATAATATCGATTTATTGTTAAATATAAATAAGATAGTACAACATACTGTATTTTGGGGCTCAATGTTTATAATGTGTACTTTTTTTGTAAAAGTGGGGAGATTTGGGGTATTTTTGTTGTAATACAAAAAAATCTGAGCTGTAGAAGGTTGAATAACTAACTTCTGTAGCTAATGATTGCTTACTTGTATTTTTTATTTGTTACAGCTCATGTCTATTTATAAATGGTTTACTGGAATTATCTTACATTATTGTTATTGTATTGTGGCAATGAAATAGTTTTAATATTATCATCTATTATCTGCTGCTCCTCCGCGTTAGACTGGAGTCTAACGGCGCCAGAGAAAGATTTCAGCCAAAAGGAATTAATTTGCTCGATGCGTTTCCCAATTACTTTCTGTGTAGTGCGCATTCATATTGAGTGCAAATAAATGTGCAAATCAACACGGAGAGCTTGCCTTGGTCATTTTGGGTGGGAACTATTTTCCAGTGCGGAAGAATAAAGCCGAATCACGCACCACGCTGTGCAACAGGGGAACTCCCTTCCTGGTGCGTAACAGGGATTCCCCTGGCAGCGTTGATTTGCACATTTATTTGCACTCGATATGTAACTAAAATTCCTGTTAAAGCAGTAACAAAACAGGAGGCTTCTTTATGACAGAAGTTACACTTTTGTCTGCTGCAGATACCGCGGCGGTCAGTGGCGACAGACTCGGACAATGGCTGGATGACCAGGAAAACGCTTTCCACCACTTATTTTAGTCTCTGGACTGTGGGGAGATGCCCAAATTTGACCTGGGGGTGGCATATCCCTTTAAGGTTACAGATAAGGGCTCTGAAGATAAAAGAAATCCCTTAATTAGGAACTTATCTGAAGCTCTGTGCTGCTTTCCTAGTACCAGGTTTGGTCTCTGATTGTGAAGACATTATTAATTACCGGTATACGTGAAAAGTCCCTCAGTCGTCCAGGTAGAATCCATGATAGCAGGAGAAGTTCAATTTGTCAACTGGACCAAGTTTGTTTGGTTGAAAACGTTTCGCCGCTCATCCGAGAGGCTTCGTCAGCTCTCATAAGAATACTGGTAAGACACTTGCTTATATCTTGCTGTAGGGAGGAGCTACCTAGCTAACTACTTTCCGGAACTATCTCATTGGTTTCGGTCTTTTGTTTCTCTGGCGTCTAGCTTAACGATCCCTATTCATCCCTACACGCCTGCTTTTTCACACCTCTGGCCCTGACCTGGCTAACCCTATTGTTTCCCTGTTTGTTTGATCTAGGCTTAATAATGGAATTGTAGATGGGATGCAAATTATATCTTACGCCACCATTTCTGTTCAGAGAAGGATTCTCTTTTTTGACAAAAATAGCCTCTTTAACTCCCCTCTCAAACCAATTCTTTTCCCTGGCTAAGATCTGAACCTCACTGTCCTCAAAAGAATGTCCCGTGGCTTCTAGGTGAAGATATACGGCAGAAGACGGTCCACTCTGGCACGCCCGTCTGTGTTGGTACATCCTCTTGTGAAGTGGCTGCTTGGTTTCTCCAATATAGCGCTCACTGCAGTCTTCACTACACTGAATGGAGTAGACCACATTGCTTTGTGGGCTGTTATGGGCTGTTAACAAAACCAAGAGAGACAAGGGCAAGAAACAAGATAATAGAGAATCCGAACCCAGGAGGAAAGGGGTAGCGATTCCGTACCTGGCCGGCGTGTCGGAAAAACTACAGAGGATTTTCAGACAATATGAAATCCCAGTTTATTTCAAACCCACAAACACTTTAAGACAAAAACTCGTCCACCCAAAGGACAAAACACCGAGCCACAAACAAAGCAATGTGGTCTACTCCATTCAGTGTAGTGAAGACTGCAGTGAGCGCTACATTGGAGAAACCAAGCAGCCACTTCACAAGAGGATGTACCAACACAGACGGGCGTGCCAGAGTGGACCGTCTTCTGCCGTATATCTTCACCTAGAAGCCACGGGACATTCTTTTGAGGACAGTGAGGTTCAGATCTTAGCCAGGGAAAAGAATTGGTTTGAGAGGGGAGTTAAAGAGGCTATTTTTGTCAAAAAAGAGAATCCTTCTCTGAACAGAAATGGTGGCGTAAGATATAATTTGCATCCCATCTACAATTCCATTATTAAGCCTAGATCAAACAAACAGGGAAACAATAGGGTTAGCCAGGTCAGGGCCAGAGGTGTGAAAAAGCAGGCGTGTAGGGATGAATAGGGATCGTTAAGCTAGACGCCAGAGAAACAAAAGACCGAAACCAATGAGATAGTTCCGGAAAGTAGTTAGCTAGGTAGCTCCTCCCTACAGCAAGATATAAGCAAGTGTCTTACCAGTATTCTTATTAGAGCTGACGAAGCCTCTCGGATGAGCGGCGAAACGTTTTCAACCAAACAAACTTGGTCCAGTTGACAAATTGAACTTCTCCTGCTATCAATTACCGGTATAGTTAATAGATATACTATGCTTATTTTAGAATCAAAGGAATATTTGTAATTGAACAGTTCTGCAAAGTAAAGTTTGCCATGGTTTGGAACTGAGCAGTTAGATGCGGTAAAATGAACTGAGAACCTATTGCGTGGGCTCACTCTGGGAGGACAATTTTGTGTAATGACAAAAATTAAGCAGTACGAGTTTCTTCTGGTTGAGCTAAAAGTCATCAAACCTATACAAAGGAGCACCCTAAAAACCACCTAACCAAAGAATGGCTCTGAACTCCACAGGGAGGCAGTGGTTATGAGCACTCGACTTCAAGGCACAATGAATCATTTCATCTGTAACCTAATTCGGTCTGACAGTCCGTCAATTCATCATTGAAAGACAGTACTGCAGAAACAAATGCAATGTATAATAGTTTTGTATTTATATAAGAGCTGGCTGACTAGCATGGACCAAATGCTGATTCTATTCTAGTCTATTCAAAGAAGCTTTGAGTGTTAAGCTGTGCACTGTTGCACTGTTAACACAACATGATCCATCTATCTTCTTCCGCTTCTCCATTTCTGGGTTACGGGGGCAGCAGTCCAAGCAGATCTGCTGCCCAGAACACAACACAACAGCCCCCATGGATCCTCCCGTGGGTGGTGGGCCCACAGGAGGACGGCCCACATCACAATTGGCCTTGATTTAATTCTGCCATGGGGCCTACCAGTGTCCACAGACACTGGGGGCAAGCAAGGTGGGGTTAAGTGTGAACAACATGAATGAAGTGAAAATAAGTAAAAATAAATAAGTGTACTGAAGCTCCATGTAGGCCTGTCACAATAAGAAATTTTTAAGTGCAATATTTAGCTGAAGTAAATATAGACGATAAACAATAAAACTGAAAATAATTTATGCAATTAACACAACAACCCATGAAGACAAAAACTTTAAAATCTGCAATATTGTTAAAAAAACATGAGCTGCAGTAGATAAATAGCAGAATGAAACACTTAGTTTACAGTACTTAGTAGTACTTAGTAGTACAGTAGTACTTAGTTTACATCTGTAATGAGTCATCTTCTGCAGCTCAAATCTCATTATGTGGCCAAAAAATAACCAGTACTGTAAAGAAAATGTGCACACGATAAATACTGACCCCAAAAAATATTGTTCCATCTGGCATATATTGAAAGATATGTTGAAAATAATAAGTTGAAAGTAATTTTCGTGCCAGGCCTAGTTCCATGTTACAAAAAGACTACATTAAAGGTGTACTATGTAACATTTCTGGTGGAGGGGTCAGCTTCTTGCTTGCAGTGGACCCTCCACCAGAAAAGTTACACAATGCACTTTTAAAACAAAGCACATTGGTCCAAATCACTACATCAGTGGTGAATAAATGCCTGATATAGCTGGGGAGGTAGGTGCAGTATGTTGTAAATGAGAGGACTGCCCCACCTGATTGTTTCGCTTAACATTCTTACACAGCACATTACACTTATGCTCACAGAGATAATATAGGACATGCAACATCATTCCCTTCGATTGTTCTGTCAATTACTCAGAGGAAGTCAGAGAAGGAAAATGATCACAGTCAACAATGCATGTCAATGAGTCCAACCTCCACTGTGTGTTAAAGTGGAATTGACTTCTGCTCATTTCCCAAATGGCATATATTTGACTGGCCCAGCGCTGCAGGGGCTACAGGAAGCCCAGTGACACACAGGCTCTCACACCCTCTCCATTTCTCCATTTCTCTGCAAGGAATCAATGATGTCTGCTTAATTATTGGGTGAATTTAATCAGCTACACAGAGGTACTTACTACCTTGTGACCCACTGGCTGTCAGGAAGTCACTCGCTTTACAGCAGTTAGTGCTCTAATAACACTGCAATAATTAAGAGTGCAAGTGTTTAAATTGTTACTAAGGTAGAAGGTAACAGGGGACTCATACAGCCTACAGCTACTGAGGGAAAAATCATAATGTTGAAATAGCCATTTAATGATGCAGTCCTTTAATGCTGGATGAGATGGAGCTGAATTCAAAAATTGTATATTGTCTTAGATGAGTTATTTCTATGTGTCAGTTTTGATCAAGTCACACTCAAATGACTGAAGATAAAAGGTTGTCAAGTCTATAACTTTAAGGCGAAAATGTAAAAAGTTTGATCATAATGGGGTGCGTGAAAAGTCCCTCAGTCGTCCAGGTAGAATCCATGATAACAGGAGAAGTTCAATTTGTCAACTGGACAAAATTTGTTTGGTTGAAAACGTTTCGCCGCTCATCGCAATTTGTCAACTTTGTCCAGTTGACAAATTGAACTTCTCCTGTTATCATCATAATGGGGTATAAATCTATTTTAATTTAGAGTTTTAGAAATATATCATCCTAAAAGGGTAAATATCATCCTAGGGTAAATATCAAAATAACCTGCATATGTGTGAATGTCAAATTTGTCCAGCCTGGAATGAAATAAAGCTATATATTTTGAAACGAATTGTTATTATCTTACTTCATAACAACATGCAATCAACTGTTTGAAAACAGTGGTGGTACATCTGGCAGCAATGCCCCAATGCTTAAAAATTAGACTTAGCTCTGGAACAAAAGGAAGCAGAAGACCAGGGAGAACATAAGAGACACTTGAAGGCAGGAAGGAATAGTCCTGTAACTTACAAGTTTTACTTATTTATTTTTTATCTCACTAAATTCCGTATAGTAGTCTGCAATCATTAAAAAATAAGGGACTAAGGAAATATTTTTGTCAATTTTATAAATTAATCATAAATACCAAGTATTTCCAACTATTTTCTCTAGCCTATATTTGCCTCCATGGGGATTCCAGCCTCTTTAAGAGAATTATTGCAAAACTAAAATGTCAGACATACAGATCCTCACAACCAGGGCCAACAAATGCAACTCTATAGAATCTGCTGCAACTGTATTTCATTAACCTCTAACTCTGGAAAGGCTGGGCATTGGGCAATTAACTCCTCTCTAAAAATGGTGATAAGAGTGGAACAGGCATAATTTAAAAGCAATGTACTTGAGGATAATTCATGTATCCAGGGCACTTTTGGCTGGACATTTTCTCCTGCTGCTTGCAGTTCCCCTCCACTTCTGAAAAACATATGGACTGAACACATAGATAAGTATCAGAAGAAAGCAGCATCCTGAGTTAATCCTGAGTGGAGCAGGCAGCAAACAGCATCTGCCTCTCGCTCCCAAACAGTTGTTGTATAAACAGACTCGGAGCATATTTACCCTTCAGCTAAAGGTGTCTCCAGAGCCGCCATGTTTATATATCTGAAGGCTCTTCACAGGCAGCCTGGAGGCAGCCCACGCCACAACTTTGGACTTTCTACATCATAGCAGGGGAGCAAAGGCATCTACCATCACAGGTCACCTACCGCACTTCCACCTTACAGAATATGCAACAGCGGTCGCACACCAACAGCACTCACTCAGGTATTACAGCACCAGTAAAATCTCAGTACAAATACAAGGAAATGTCTAATAATATACGATGATGGTAAAAAGATTTTTTTAAAAGATTTTCTCCTTGCAGGCTCTCAGGTGCTAGTCGAACACCATGCAGGAGCACAAAGATTAAAAATACAGAAAAAGCAGAGGAATCAGAACCCTTGAGAGCAGACCAATACTAAATGTTAAGTATCAGTTAAGGTGGATATATTCTAGTTTGGCTAATGAGTTTCATTATCATGGCCTTTCCGAGCTATGGGAATAAAAATAACTGGAGCATATTCCCCTTAGATTCATAAGACAGGCACTTAGCATGCAATGCATTTCTTAATTACAAGTGAATGCTCCTCAAACCCTTAACAGGTACTACTATGTCTCCAAGGGTATTCTGCCGAACTCTGAACTTCATGGATTTGGGGTCACAGCAGCAAAAGAAGCAATTTCACACACCGAACAAATTCAAATAAGGTTCACTGTGAATGTCAGCTTTCTGTGATACATAAATCACAGAATGGATAGATTCTGCCCCACACAGGAAAATCTGTTCTTACAGATGTGGAGTGAAAAAAGACACTCATCTTAAAGTGCCATAAAGCTCTCCTATCTTTTTTTGCTATTATTTCACCTGGGCAGTCCACATATCTCCCAGACTTTTATGATGCTATCAGTTCTGTCAGGTCCTCTCTTCACTCGCTGTTTAACACACAGTAAAACAAAGCACCCGTGTAGCTGAAAAAGCAATCCAACTCCTGTCCTGCTTCTTTAAATCACGTCTGATATACAATCTACATCTGTTTTAAACATTTCCAAACGCATTAACAGCCTAATCAATGAAGTGATTGAATTAGACAGCATCAAAGCGTCTTTCGTCATTGGTGCAGAATACAGCAGTGAGCTCCTGTTTAAAGTCTCTTCCATTGATTCTTGTTTTTCCGCTCTCAGCACTGTCCCTGTACACACCAGAGGGCTGCGTATGTGAAATCTACAACAGCTTGCCGCTCAGGCATCCCATACAGAGAATATTGCAAACTTGCTCTTCCATCAGTTTTTCAATAAACAAAGTCTTAAGATGCCAGTTGACAGATGTCCACATAAAATCAACATCAGAGACACATCCCTTGCCCCATATCAGTAATAAACTTCCCTGTGGACATATGTGGACATATCCTTCTGAGACCCGCCCATTCATTTGTGTCCTTTATAGTGGACATCTTTTAAGTTTTGAGATAGACTCTAGTTTGTGGCTGAACTATGATAAAAAAAAATAAATAAATAAATAAATAATAATAATAATAAATAAAATATATACATAAAATACATAAGTAAATAAATAAATAATACATAAAAAATTAAAATAAATAAATAAGAAATTAAAAGGGAGTCTAAAAACATTTTGAGGCGACTGTAGAACCGACCTTACCTGGCCAGCCAAATGATATCTCTCTGTGTTTGCTATACAGCGCGATACCATTTGGACACCCTCGCTCCACCCTCGCTCCCCCGGTTAACAACGGACTCCGCGATTCTGATTCGTTCAAAGATGGTGACGTCAGTGCACCCGCCTTTGCCCGCAACGTCCCTTCCATTCAGCTGTAAAATTGGTCTTAAATGACCTAAAACACATCGATTCCTTAAAACCACAGCAGCTGACAGCTCTAGAGGCCTTTCTTTTCAAAAAAGATGTTTTTGCATTGCTTCCTACCAGCTTGGTTCACGTCGCTGTGCGTTAACTGTTCTCTGATTGGTTCACTTAGCTGTCTGTCTAAGCACAACAGCAGCGCATTCTGGACCAAGCGTTACCAGACTCGCCGCTAGTACAGCGATGAGTCATGGATTCTTCCAGGCAAGAACCGACCAAAAAAATGTTTTTGTTAGGTTATTAACTTCACATGGATTTAACACTATTACAGTCCATTACAGAGGACATGTTACGGCATGTAAATGTAAATGCTAAAGTGTTTATTTAACTCCAAATAGAAATTTTAAATAATAATAATAATAATTTAGATACACTTTTATTCTTCGGGTTCCAGGAGAATAATGTGGACATATCGGTCATTTACAGTAACATTTAAAATCTACCAAACGGCCGGTAGTAAAATAGTATAAATTGTTTCAACATCTCATAAGATATATATTTAGTCATGCACAATAAAATACAGCAGCAACCTCTGAGACGTCCCCAAACGGAGCCACAAAACCTTGACCCCAGCACAAACTCACAAAAGGTGCTTAGCTGTTCTTGTCTCTTTAAAGCTCCTATATTTCACAAAATTATCTTTTGTGAGCTTTTAATCATGTTAAAATGTTGTTTCCTCATCAAAAACATACCTGGTGTTGTGCTGTGTTTTGTTTCATTCACATGTTTGTGTAATCCTGTATTATTAGTCTGTCTACATTTCCAAAGCTCCAAATGCTCTGTTCCACCTTGTGATGTGATGAAGCAATAGTTTTCAGTTTAACAGCTCCTGTTACATTTCATTCAGTAGAGATTGGCAATTCCAGGGCTGAAACTATTCAAATGATTCTAGTGAAGGCGTATGATGAAAATACAGTGGAGAATTTCTTATATTACCACATGACATCACAAGGTGGAAGTGTTTTCCGTTTGAGTGAAGAACTCTAAGTCAAAATATGCACTCCAGGTATGTTTTTGATGAGGAAACAAAATGATAACATAGATCAGAAAATAGCGTAGTATGGGTCCATTAATGTACAAGACCTGCTGGACATCTCTAACTAAGACAGAACTAAAAATACTTGTTATTTAATTTTTTTTTACGTCCATGAAAAAAGCGCAAACAAAAC
Organism: Paratrypauchen microcephalus; assembly: GCA_036785185.1. Lineage (NCBI taxonomy): Eukaryota > Metazoa > Chordata > Actinopteri > Gobiiformes > Gobiidae > Paratrypauchen > Paratrypauchen microcephalus. The sequence continues at coordinate 6,292,078 of JAVJIX010000021.1, read as the reverse complement.
AAATAGCTAAATATCTGCCCGCTTCCATCTTTCTCTGACACACGTGCAGTCGCTAATGAGATCCAGGTCCTCGTCTCTCAGTCTTCCTAACGATAAGTAATGACAGCGGCTTAGCTAACGCAATTAACAAAAGACACAGAGGAAAATACATTTCCCCTACAATGAACATTATGTAAATTATTAATTACTGCGCGATCATAATCTTGTTCGGCTGCCCACTGGCACTCAAAATGTGAACGATTTGAAACCAGAGAAAGTGAAGATTATCCTGACGCAGAGGAATTGTGAGAAAATTGCACAAATACCACCTGCTCTTTTAGCAATTTAAAGAAACACTTAATATTTGCAATTAAAAAGGACTAAATGCAGGCTCATGGCCAAGCTTCACACACATTTCACTGGCAACAAAACAAAGCATGAAAAATGAGCTGACATATGAACAATCTGGCTTTGTTCAACTCAATGAGATGTCACTATCAGTATATCAGTACAAATTGCCACTTTTTAACAGTGCCTATAGACTCCAATTCTTCACATGTATATCAATATGCTTGCGCAGAGCAAAGAATCTACATATTACTTTCATTTAAACAGAAAGCGCATTCATTCATTTCCACTGAATTATACATGTTTTGGGAGAAGCAGCTTGTGTAATTTACTCCACTTATCATTGTATGTGAGTCAGTGAGTGAAGTAAAAATGTGAGGCGTTGACAAAAAGCACAGGGAGAGTCCAGCTAAGTGTCGGAGAAGAGAAAGAGCATAAGTTAGAGCCAACGGTCGCTCAGATTCAGTGTCTCTGCTTAATGACACCGGGCCCATGCGGGAGGCAAAACCTGTCCCGGTTTAGTATGTGATCAATTCAGTGGCTGATAACTTTGTGCCTCCCTGTGCGCCATCTACACACATGCAGAAAAAACAACAACAAAAAACGCATATGAGAAATTATCTAGTTCACTTCTCACTTTGCAAACACTCGGGAGTTTCAACAGAATCATACTTTGTCAATACCCTTGCTCATGACACAATAATTAATAGAATTCACAAGGCGACACACCATGAGAATAAACAAGACATAAGATAACCAGACAATATTAAACAAGGGCATGCTATCTTAACATGTATACATGGTTAATGGTTTAAAACAAGAAGTATGTCTAAATTGTCTTACCTTAAATAGAAGCCTTCTTTGGTGGTCGCCATGTAACAAATAAACCAGCTTGGCAAATGCCCCCATATTTCATTTCAAGTCAGTCTCGTTTACCAGAGTTGCTTTTTAAATTGTCATCTGGTCTCACTTGAATCCATTTATTAGATTTAGATGTACTAAAAAATCTTTTCACGTAGACTAAACAATTTCAAGGTACTAATATAATTCATATATGGATAAAATAATATACAGAAAAGAAAATAACAACATTCATTCAATGCTTAAATGTTTAAAAAGTGTGAAACAGCATTAACGGTTACAGACCAACATCCATCACAACACAGCGCTTTTGACAAAGTGCTTTGCCATTAAGCATCAAGCAATTAATTTTCTCCTGCAACTTTTAATGACTTCATTAGATAGCTGAAGTGAAAGCACTTTATAGACTGGGCTCTTGTTAAAACTATCTTCCTAGCGCACACAGAAACGCACTTTAAAAGCACCCAGCCAGCATCACCCACCAGCAGCATGTGGGTGTCGTTAAGCAGCTATTGTTGTGTTCCTCTCTGCCCAGCATGATAACAGTGTGATTGATGCTGAGCTTTACTGGCTCGTCACCTGGCTAAAACTCTTGGCAAAATCAATGCACAGACTATAGGTGCTGAGAAAATGCTACACATAAATAAACTTTGCTAAACGCCAGGCTTTTTGTCATGAGTAAAGCGTCCGAGGTGGTTGCTCTAAAGTTAACTCACCTGCTCAGGGTGGCTGGCGGCAGCTTCCAGAGTGTCTCCTCCTCTCCGCTGCTCTTCTGTGGGGGTGATGGGGTGCTTCTGTCCGCTGTGGGTGCTCTGCGGGGCTGACGGTGTTTGAATGGATGTGCTGGCCGTGTGTTCTGCGTGCTCCTGACGCGTCCTCGGGGCTTCGGTGTGCGCTGAGGTCCGGACGCACACAGCTGCCGTGAGAAATGAGACGAGAGGCAGAGTGTGAGTGCCGCTCGAATCTGTTCCTCTCTCTCCCTCTCTCTCTCCCACTCGGAGCGCTCTCTCCCGCCTCACTCCCACTGTCTCTGTCACTCTTATCACCAAAATGTGCTACTATCACACCATCTTCTTAGTGTTTCTGTATTGATCCATCTGTCTCTGTCTCATTATTGATGTAAAAATGTGGCTTTACTAGTGCAGCCTCTAGTGGCTGTGCTGGCAAAAGAATTAACAGTAAAATGTTACAATATGAAATATATCCACATGAGGATAATGAGTATATTTATAGATTTGGAGAGGCGCCAAAAATCAAGAACAAGCATGAAAATGTTTCACAACGTGAATCTCTTATGTCAGGGAGGTCAGTTCTTGAAGGCAGTACTACTAGTGAGCGTGCTATTTTGAGCATTACAGCTTTATGACATTAAAGCAAGTAGTGAGAAATGTAAACATGTATTTAGAGACAGATAATACACATTTGTTGTACACTTAAATCAATTAAATAACATTAAATTAGTAGAAGATAGTGGAAAAATCATTTTATAAATAACAAAAAAGCAAATATTGATTTTTATCAAAACCTTAAACAGCTTTTACGGAACTGATTGGCTGATCTAGGCAATGATTATAAAACTGCTGAGGTGGAAGTTTGCAAACTTACCAGAGATGTGCAGGAGGGTCCATCTGCCATACTGATCACATAACTTGTTTATAAATGAACATAAATACTTAAGAAACAAATAGTGAAAAATGTTTTTATGTCTAATGTGTCTAAAATTCAGAACAGAAAGAATCTGTTCCTTTTTGTCATACTGCCTTGTTGATGGCTCAAACTAAAAAATATAATAATAATACATTATCATCTATTCATTGGGCTACAGCAAAAAGTCACCAGGTGTGTATGAGTTAATTAGCATTAGTATTATCATTAGGTTAGCATAATGATCATAGTTGACTCATCCAGAAGTGAGCTACTATTCTCATCATGAGTGAATGTGAAAGTAATCAAAGAAAGATAACATAGTTATCTAGACTTAGACTTAGACTTAGACTTAGACAAACTTTATTGATCCACAAGGGAAATTGCTTTGGGTACGGTAGCTCACTCATCAAATATAATATGCAATATAAAAACAGAGGGTGAAAGAACAAGAAGAAAAATAGATAGAATAGCAACCAAAGAGCAACAGACCTGTGTCAGATGAGACACAATTATATACATAAGATAATGGTAATAGATATATATGTACAATCAGATTTAAATAAAAAGTAGTAGTCAATATAAAATACAGTATCAAATATGTTCAGTACCAGCTTTATACAGTTGTAGGGAGTATTATCTGTTACATAAGGGTGAGTTGTTGTACAGTTGTATGGAGTATGGTATGAATGTAGTCCTGTATCTCTCACTGTTTGAGCGGAGCTGTAGGAGCTCCTCTGTCCCTCTATGGTCTGGTACAGTGGGTGAGAAGGAGTGTCCATGATGGAGAGCAGTTTGTCCAGTGTCCTCCTGTCCCTCATTGTGACAAATGTCTCCAGCTCACAGCCAATCACGTGACCAGCTTTACGAATCAGTTTGTCAATCCGTCCAATGTCTCTTTTACTGGTGCCGCTCCCCCAGCAGACTACAGCAGAGTACAGGGCGCTGGCAACCACAGACTGGTAGAAGATCTCCAGTAACTTACTGCACACATTGAAAGACCTGAGCTTCCTCAGGAAGTAGAGTCTGCTCATGCTCTTCTTGTACACAGTAGTCTCTCCAGTCCAGCCTGTTGTTCACCTGAACGCCCAGGTACTTGTAGCAGTCCACGATCTCCACCTCATGACTCTTGATGTTAATAGGCTCCACAGGTGACCTCATCCTCCTGAAGTCAATCACCAGTTCCTTGGTCTTGTCCAAGTTCAGGAGCAGGTGGTTTGCCTGGGACCACTCCACAAAATTTGTAATCAGTGTCCTGTACTCCATCTCCTGTCCATCCCTGATACACCCAACCACTGCAGTCATCAGAGAACTTCTGCAAATGGCAGGACTCTGAGCTGTACTGGAAATCAGAGGTGTACAGAGTGAACAGGAATGGAGACAGGACTGTACCCTGAGGGGCTCCCACATTACTGACCACAGTGTCAGACAGGGTGGTCCCCAGTCGCACGTACTGAGGTCTGCCTGACAGGTAGTCAGTAATCCAGGAGATAGTGGAGGAGCTGATACTCTGATATAGGATACACTGATCCTGAGCAGTTTCTCACCCATCAGAGAGGGCTGGATTGTGTTAAAGGCGCTGGAGAAATCAAAGAACAATACCCTCACAGAGCCCTTAACACTATCCAGGTGAGAGTGAGCCCGCTGCAGAAGATAGATTACAGCGTCGTCCACACTCACAGGGATGATGCCACCAGGGGTCTGAGCTGAGCCAGAACAAGTCTCTCAAACACTTTCATGACATGAGATGTGAGCGCAACTGGTCTGAAGTCATCACTAACCAACATCAATTCATTCTTTTAGCCAGAATTAGCCACACTCAGAGCACACACTTTTTCACTGCATTTTATCTAGCAATCTAAATACTCAGCCAAAAAACTAGACTACACTGGCACCAAATAAAGGTTCAGTCCAACAAAGTGTGATAAGGACAGGGTAGAGATTTACCTTGCATAACTGCAGGTGAAAGAAACCCCCAGAATATCATAAATAAGCAATCAACCAGCTGCAATAACCACGTGATTTCTTATTATACTTCCATGCATAACTGTAAAAATCTAATGCCCTCTAGAGATTAGATAAACTACTGTAACTGCAAGTAAGCTTTATTAAACTTTTTTTTTCATTATTCATTCACTCCATTTTCAGTGGTGGTAAGTCACTTTAGCAGACCATATCTGGGGCAGACCACAGACTGTATAAAGAAGTGAACTAAGGGAGCGTGACTTCACCCAGAGTGTTCTTCTTATTTGGAACGAGGTGACTAGTGGGTTAGTTGTGTCCATAAAGTTTATGGGGCAGACTGACGGCAGGCTGCCAATCTGCGCCAGCCACTACCAACACTCATACAAACTCATACATATTACATTCTTACTACGCAAAGTGGGTGCTGCCCAAGGAGACAACAGAAGTTTATTAATATGACTACACTTACTGATTGAATGCAAACTGAACGTTTATTTAAACTTGTGTACATTATAATGTCTACAATGTTAGCTAGAGAGCCCAAATAAATCCCAACTATAGGCTCTACATGTTGTTTGTCAGTTGTCAGAGTCATGTCATGTCAGAGGATATGGTGACCTTAAAGCAACTGCGTCTCAGTTTTACTCCACAGCTTTTACACAATCTTGATGGCAATTATCAGTTGTACACTCGAAGTCAAGACATTTTCACACCCTAGGATATGCACCAAAAATACCTAGGGCTTTCTGATGGATAGCATGATGATAATTGTATGTGTATGTGTTGAAGAGGCCAATGTGTGGGCCGGATGAGGCACTGGCCTAGATAGGGATCCATAGGGCCCAATTAGTCAGGTATGGATGAGAGATGGAGAGAGCTGCTGTCACACTTGATGAACACATCTCTTGTTGGCTTATTGGGGATCACCATAAGAAACTCATTACAGAAGTGTTACAGGGAAACACATATAAAAAGGTAACTGTATTTTTATCTTTGAAATTAAAGGATTAGCAGCATTAATAGTATTTAGTGGATGCAGTTTGGTAGCATTCTCTTTTGCTTTGGCTTAGAAGGCAGAACATATTGTGACACAGGCGTATGTCCACTGACCCACAAGTTATTAGTATGATTCTATCTGCCACAGATTAATGCTGTCATATGAGCTGATCTAAACTACAACATATAGTATCTCAAAGCTTAGGTTTTAAAGGGATACTGTGGTTTAAAGGGAAACATGCACCATAGGTACCTCCAGCTTAGGTCCTGACCAAACCGAAGCAAGAAGATCATGGAGATGGTCCCCGGGCGCAGTAATGTGCTGCCCACTGCTCCTAATAACAGGATGGGTTAAATGCAGAGAAGAATTTCTCCAGTGTGAGATCAATAAAGTCGCTTCTTCTTCTTTTTATGTTAATCTGTATGGGTTTCCTTCTAAAAGTTACGTGTGTTGACACCGGCTTACCTCTGACAGTCTCAGCTGATCCCGGTTCGGCTCGCTTTCTGGAGCCCACGTAAGTAGGTCCGGTAACTTCCCTGGAACATGAAATAAAGCTTATTTTTTCTTCTCAAAACAAAACATTTGTTAGAAAGGATGATTTGTGTCCAAAACAGTTGTCCACGAAACACCCAGCAGCGTATTTCGCATTTGCGTATTGTCTCTCTCCACTCGTATCACTACGCCCCTGTTAACTCTATCAGCCTGTTCACCTTCAGCGGATGTCTACGCCGAAGTTTACAAGTGGGCTCCAGAAAGCGATCCGAACCGGGATCAGCTGAAACTGTCAGAGGTAAGCCGGTGTCAACACACGTAACTTTTAGAAGGAACCCCATAGAGATTAACATTAAAAAAACGCACTATCCCTTAAAAATAAAATCTGTTACTCATGTAGTAGTAATTATACAAATGTTTATAGTTTTTGAATAGAATCGAGGCAAAACCCACCACCAATTTGAGGTTTATTCTGATCTGTTTAAACCTTTAGTTGGCATTCAGTTCAGATTGTAAGACTTTGGGAACATGACTTAGGCAGTTAAGGTATAGGTTATGGTAGAATGTTGACCCTGTATGACCCTGTATTTACTCTATATTTACCCTGCTGAGCTATATATTAAGTTATATATAAGATATATTGAGCTACATTAAGCTATAGAGATTTTAGGCTTAAAGAACAGGAATAATTTGTTCACATGAGAGTCTTCACCAACTTGTGAACACTAAAAGAGATGAGATTGTTACATATGCCATCTTTTATTCACTGTCTGTTGAGTAAAATTTCCCATTATTCATAAAAAGCCACAGCAACAGATTTGTTTTAAATAGCTATTTCTATGCAAAAACACAATAAAACATACCGTACAGGACTGAAGGCTAAGGGCTGCTCCAGTGACTCAGAGATATATTTACCTCTATTGAGAACTACATTGCTACAACGTGACATGCATGAGACAGCTCCTATATTGCACAGCTGCTCATTGCATTGTTGTCATTCATGAATCTGAAAAGCGTTTCGTGAAAATCCAACGTGCGGAAACGACTTCAGTCACATATACGTTAGTAACATACAGGCAGAAAATAAGATGACATTTGGTACACTGGCGCTGAATTTGAAATTAGATGCAAAACAGCTACAACCCGGAGTTACAAAGTTTGAATGAAAGTTATAGATTGTGAATGCAAGAATGCTAGAAAAATGACCTAAACATGATTGATTATTTATACATTTTATACAACTGAGAGTTGTAACATCCTTGTGCCAAAGTACTGAGTTACAGAATTTATATGTAACCCAAAGTTTGGACAGGACAAACAAGGAATACAGAGTAAGCATTGTGCATTTTTATTTTTAAAGTTACGCTATTATCTGATTTATGTTATAACGTTGAATTCTTATCACAAACATATGTGGAGTTGTGTTTTGTTTCATTCACACATGTTTAACACACAAACCTTTACCTGGCCAGCCAAATGATATCTCTCTGTATTTCCTATACACCGCGATACCATTTGGACACCCTCCATCCACCCTTGCTCCTCCGGTTCCAAACGGACTTCGCGATTCTGATTCGTTCAAAGATGGTGACGTCAGTGCCCCCGCCTTTGCCCGCAAAGTCACTCTTAGGCAGCGGAAGTTCCGCCTCAGTTTTGAATCAAGATGGCGCAATCTCTGATTGATTCACTTAGCTGTCTGTCTAAGCGCAACCGCAGCGCATTTTGGACCAAGCGTTACCAGACTCACTCGCTGGTACAGCGATGAGTCATGGATTCTTCCAGGCAACACAAACCTTGCATATTTAGGCTGAATTCTTCTCTCAAACAGAAAACACACGGAAAAAATGCCATGTGGTAATACAGAAAGTGCTCCACTGTGTTTTTAAACTCCAGACACCTTCAGTAGAATCAAAAGGATCATTTCTGCCCTGGAATTACAATTCTCTACTGAACTAAAGGTAAAAGGTAGCTTGTAACTTGAAAACTACAGTTTCATGAGTGGAACGTACATCACACGGTGGACCTATAGTATGCAGGATTTATGTGGTGTTAAACATATGTGAATGAAACAAAACAACTTCAGGAATGCGTTTGATGCAACATTATAACATACATCAGAAAACAGCATAGTAATGGGCCTTTTAACTGCAACTAAAAGTAAAGTTTCCTGTCTTTAGACAATTTTCACTCACTTATTATGAGCTACAACGTTATCATGGATTCAATGTTTCTCAAGCCATCAATCAATTATTAATTTCCATACCATCATGAAGAGTTTATGCGGTTGTTCCCTTTTTGCTCCAATAGCGTCTATGTAAACCAGACAAGCAATGATTGGATTATTGGCACCTTCAAATACCAGAGTTAAATCATGAGAAGGCCGTATTGACTGTGTAGTGGGAGTGGTTATGGCCAGTCAGCACCTCTGCTCCTCTGCGGGCTTTCACAGTGTGTGTCTATGCGGTGCCCTTGTCTCTAATAATGATGAACCAAGGACTTCTTTACTGCCTTCTGCCCCCACTGTGATTCCCGACAAAGTGGCTGTAAGTTAAATCCCATTAAGGTTTTATAATTGAGTTTCTTTTCTGTATAAAGGTAAGTGTTGTGCACAGATATATAAAGGTCCTATATTACACAGATTTGACTTTTGTGAGATTTAAGACATGTTATAAGATTACCTCCTCAAAAGCATACCTGGAGTTGTGTTTTGTTTCATTCGCGCAATACTAGAGTGTTGAGTAATCCATCATTATTAGTCTGTCCATATCTCTAAAGCTCAAAATGCATGTGATAAGCCCTTCACTGTGTTTTTACAGCATCATACACTTTCACTAGAATCATCAGGATGATTTAAAACCCTGGAATTGCCGATTTCTACTGTACAAAATGTAAAAGGTAGCTGTTAACATGAAAATGACTGCTTCATGACATCTCAAGGTGGAACTGAGCATTTTGAGCTTTGGAGATGTAGATAGACTAATAATAAAGGGTCACTCAAAACATTTGTGAATGAAACAAACACAACTCCGGGTATGTTAAATTTGAGGAGGTATCAACATTACAACTAATGGCAAAAAGCTCACAAGAGTCGATTTTGCATAATATAGGACTTATAAATAATGTGGTTTTTTTTTTTTAGGAATAAATATCCATTGCCAAGAGTGTATTTAAAATCACTCTATGCTTCAGTTCCATTTCTCTGCCAGAAATTAGTCCACAAAAACAGAGAAATGGCTAACAATTTTGATTAACCCTAATCCTAGCATTTTGATTTTGATTTTGGACATCTGTTAATAGGTATTTATTTATTCTTTGCACTGTTTTAGATTTTAGACTTTAGATTTTGTCTTAGAAGTTTTTGTATTGTCTTTATACTGTGTTTTGTACACTGTCTTTTTACACTGCTTGGCCAGATAGAAATGAAATTTCGATTCACTGTATGTCAAACGCATGTGGCAGAATTGGCAATAAAGCTGACTTTGAACTAATTAACAGGACCGAATTTTGCAGATTTTAAAGGTCCCATGGCATGAAATGTTCACTTTCTGAGGTTTTTGAACGTTAATGTGAGCTCCCCTACCCTGTTTAGGGCCCCCCTTCCATGGCTAAAAGTTGCGAAATGTGTAAACTGAGCATTTGCGATCCTTTCCATCCATTCAGCGTTTGAAAAAAAGACAGCCCAAACGGGCGATTCTGAACAAGGGAAATTTCTGACGTCACAATCGGGGAAAAATGCAAATGCAGTTCCACCCCCTGTCTGGATGTCTACCCACCGTCTCTGAAAATCATGCCCAGAGAGTTTGGACCGCAAATGAGCTACACAATGCGAGATGCGTTTTTTTATTTGCCTGGAGGCACGTGAGAGTGTTTCCAGGCTCAGATGTCCTTTATCCGAGCCTCCGAACCTCTGAAACAGCAGTGGTTTTAATTTTATTTTCTGTGGAAATGTGTTTATTATATCTTCCTCTGCGCTTAAACGCGGAAGTGGACCCAGCGCACATCGCACCGCTAAAGAGGAAAGAGCGAAGAGTTTGGCCACACCCCCACCTGCTGCACTGGCCTGTCTCTGTCCTCCTCATTTGCATTCAAGCAACAACACCCAGAATAAAGTGTTTCAGAGAGATATTTTTGACTCATGCACTCTTGCAGTCTTGATTTTGAAGAAGGATTCATTTACAGTATTAGGGAACCATTAAGGCGCCATATAAAAGCATCAAGAAGTACCATGTCATGGGATCTTTAAAAGTATCACCACGGTGATGAAGAAAAAATCCCTAAAAGTTTTATTTATTTATGAATGCTGTGTATGAAACTCAAGTAGTCTTTTTAACCTTAATTTGGTTGCTGCCACCTTGTTCATTTCAGTACTTCAGTTTGGCAGAGAAAATGTTCTTAAAAGTAAAACATGAAAATGGGTGCTCAATTTAAAACTATATAACTAATATACTGTGCGATGTATGTCAAATCGGAACAAATTTAATTTATTTCATTAAAGGGCTCATATTACTTTTTTTTTTTTTAATCTATGTTATAATGTTGTGTGTTTTATTCTGTTTCATTCACCCTTGTTGAATCATTTGGATGATTTAAGCCCTGGAATTGCCAACCTCTACTGAATTAATTAAATATAAAAGGTTGTTGACAGACTAATAATAAAGGGACATGTATGAATGAAGCAAAATACGTAACTGAAACAGCAATTGATGATTTGATTTAAAAAAAAAAAAAAAATCAGATGAGTGGTAGGGGCCTTGATAACTCTGTGGAAGCACAAGTGAGCCTGAACAAGGCCAGGTGAGGGGAGGGGGGGAACAGTTTTGAAATCTGCCATCTACTGGTAAAAATAAATTAATAAATAAACTTAAGTCCTTTTAACTAACAGCAATCATGACTTTCATTTATTAATTACATTTGATGATTGATGATGATTTATCAAATGAGTTGAATAATTAATGTTTATAGGTTGACTTTGTACAACCAAAAAGCACAAACTGATCAAAAGATTTCTATTTTGGATTAAAACACTCTGATGCAGCAATTTCAAGAACATGACTTTAGCTATAGAGTCATCATCCTCAGAGCTCAGTATATGTTTCATATTTATAGAAATCTGTTTGTAAAATGGGCTGTTTGAACTTGTTTCAATTGTGCCACTACTATTTCCCAACAGTGCTTACATGTTCTTTCATTACAAGAAATGTTATTTATTGTTTTCACTTCTGTCTCGTGAAAAGGCAGCTCAAAATTGCTATCTGAATAAAAACGAAAAATGTACCAATGTTGAGAGGAGAGGGAGTTATATCAAAATGTGTGGACGCTTTTGTAAAGGAGCAGCATGTCTAGACCTGGCAGGTCTCCACTGCAGAGTGTGAATGTATAAAACTTGGGAAGAAGTTGGAATCTTTATATCATTGTTTTGAGGGAGTGTGTTTCTATAGGTTACTATGAAGATCCATTGTGTCAAATTAAAAAGTGTATTTTTGGCTCATCTGCAGTAAAGTACAATCTCTCACATGGCAGGTTGTGCCATGTAAATTGTACATCTAGACTGACAGTCAGATTTGGTAGTATACAAACTGGTAGTAGCCATGTTGTAGTAATCCAGTGTGTCCAGGAATACATAATGATTTTAGGTTGAGGCATTGCCTATGCCTGGAGTTTTCTGATACTTTGTAGTGACATCATGCTGGAGGTGTTCTACATGTATCTCTATGGTGGAATGATAAAAGGAGAAGTTCAATATGTCACCTGGACAAAGTTTGTTTGGTTGAAAACGTTTCGCCGCTCATCCGAGAAGGTTCGTGAGCTCTGCAGAGCTGACGAAGAGCTGACGAAGCCTCTTGGATGAGCAGCGAAACGTTTTCAACCAAACAAACTTTGTCCAGTTGACAAATTGAACTTCTCCTTTTATCATGGATTCTACCTGGACGACTGAGGGACTTTTCACGCATCTATGGTGGAATGTTGAGAAGTTACCAGGGTAAGACAATGAAAACATTTGCAATAAGTATTTTTTTGTTTTTTTGTTTTTTTATTGTTTGAAAACTCTAGAAAAAAATACAAAATGGACTTAAACAACACATGTTCAGGAGCCTGTGATTAATACAAGTGTTTATGGTCCTGCCTAGGTGTTTGATTTTCAATAAAAAAGGCCATAGTAACTAACTGAAAAACTGGGTATCTTGTGACTATAATGTTATTTGAGAGGGGTTTGTTAAACAGCACATACTATCAGATCATCTGTTGTAGTTTTAACTAAGTCAGATTGTGTTGAAACAAAGCTCAGATTAAAGATAACTTCAGTTCACTTCATCTTTGTTGTCACTGTACATCATCCCTGTGCAAAAATCATTCAGAGAGTCATTCATTTCTGTCTATTTAGGTGCAGAGTAGCTTGACATGACCAAACATATATTGGGTATGCATGACTTCTTACTGGCTAATTCTTGTTGCAAACTACAGCACCAGTCCCCATCATTCTTTCACCACCAATCCATCCATCCATCCATTTTCTTCTGCTTATCTGGGGCCGGCTCGCTGGGCTTGTCTAAGCAGGGACTCCCAGACTTCCTTCACCCCGGACACTTCCTCCAGCTCCTCTGGGTGGACCCCAAGGGGCGAGAGACATAGTCTCTGCAGCATGTCCTGGGTCTTCACTCCACTTGAGGCAAAGACTCCCCACCCACCTGCAGAGGGCAAGCCACCTTTTTCTGGTCAAGAACCATAGCCTCGGTTTAGGAGGAGTTGATCCTCATCCCAGCCACTTCACACTCAACTGCAAACCACCCCAGTGCACGTTGAAGGTCCCAGTTCGATGAAGTCATCAGGACACCATCATCTGCAAACAGCAGAGATGAGATACTGGGGTACCTCTTTCACCACCTAGAGCTTGTTTTTTTTTTTTTTTTTTCAAGCTTTCTTTTACCACCTAGAGCTTGAAAAACGCATATAAGAAAACTAGGAAAACTCCATAGTTCCAAGTCTTATTCATTGTGAAGCAGAGCCATTAACAGCATTTGTACATCTTATTCCCAAACCCTATTCCCCAATGTTTTTGTTAGACTACTTTTTATAGCTGTGTTCAAACAAGACATATGAGATTAGCTCTTTATGGAAACCCAAAGTAGGGCAAACGTATTACCTCACCTCTGTCAGTATAGCAACAAGGACAACATAGAGTATGTGGCATGTCCTCATTTCCAATTCAATTGTATTTTAAAACAGAACAGTGGGCGTTTTGTTTCTAGCTATTTTCTCAGATTCTTTGCTCTGATATTTTTGCAAATTACAGTGCAGGTAATGAAATGGATGCACTGACATTTTAATTCCCAAAGGTTTATTACTTACAATGTATCTCTTTCTGGAACATATAATCCAAAAGACATATTTCTAATTTGAAATCTTGAAAGTCATACAGACAGTAAAATGCAGTGCCTTTAAATGCAGTGTTATTTACATGATATACATAATAGCGTTGTTGTTTGGTTAACTCAGAGCTAGTACTTTATAATGAGACTTCCTGGTATAAACATGGTCAGTTACACTCATACATGCAAATACTGAGAGAAGACCAAAACCAAAATATGAAACAACATCAGTAATATTCAAGCATTATTCTGTACTGAAATAGAGAACATACAAAAGTCTGAATAGATAAAATAAATTTGTCGTTTGGTTGCCACAAGGACAACTTTGTAATAAATACATCTAGGACGGTGCAACTAAATGAAACAAGTTCAGATTATGTAAGAAGGTGTGAAGAGCAAAGAGCTGGGACATGTCCAAAGAGAGAAAGAAGATTGTAGAAAAAAAAGAACTACATTTGTAAAGGGTAGCTGGAAAGAGGAAAAACAATTAGATGGCACAAATCAAAGAAAAACATGCAAGCCAATTAATAATCAACAACGAGAGTCTCTTCTCCACAATAATGTTAATACCAAAATAAGGCCAATCTAAAAATAGTTGTTCAACTTGTCGTCTTGTACACAGCACAAACTCAAAAACAGCTCCCATCGGCTGCCCTTTTGTGGCTAGAGTAGGCATTTTCAGTCTCAGTAATAACGCTGAAAAGTTCGAGATATAAAATGTAAAGGTCCTATAAAATTTAAAGGTCCTGTATTATGGAAAATTGACTCTTGTGAGCTTTTGTTGCTACCACATCAGAAACAGACCTGGAGTGAAGTGTTTAATTCCATTCACACATGTTTGACTAGCCCTTTATTTATTTATTTATTTATTTATTTATTTATTTATTTAGTCTACATCTCCAAAGCTCAAAATGCTCTGTTCCAACTGGTGATGTCATGAAGCGGTAGTTTTCAAATTAACTACCATTTAAAGGCAAATTAACGTTTTTTTACAATCTGAGCCTTCTTTCGGGCAATAAAACAAGTAGTTTTACTCACCCATAGCATTTTTCTGTCAATTGGAGCAGTATCGCAGAACTTATGTTGAGCCGTTCTGTTCTAGTAATGATCCCGTATCCGTTAACATGGTGCTGTATCATTTGCTCGGGGCATTACTTTGCGGTGTCCAAATAACACAAACTTTAGCACTTTTCAAATCATAGAAGCCCGATGTCTTAATGAAAGATTTCGTTTGAAGCAAAAGTGGCCTGTAATCCGAGATTTAGCCATAGTTTCGAGTAGATGAGGACGCCAGTGCGCATGCGCGGACTGCTCCCGGGACCCAAACATGAAACGCAAAGCTGAAAACTATGGATAAATCTCGGATTACAGGCCACTTTTGCTTCAAACGAAATCTTTCATTAAGACATCGGGCTTCTATGATTTGAAAAGTGCTAAAGTTTGTGTTATTTGGAGACCGCAAAGTAATGCCCCGAATACAAATGCTAACGGATACGCTACAACATAACTTTCTTCAAACAGCTCCAAATGACACGAACGTGATATGGGTGAGTAAAACTACTTGTTTTATTACCGAAAGAAGGCTCAGATTGTAAAATAACGTTACTTTTCCTTTAACTTTAGTTCAGTGGAGAAACATTAAATTTGGTGAGAAATATACATACATACAATACAAAGAATGCAGCCAAAACATAAGTCACTTAAAAACTGATAAGTGACAAGTAAAGCTCAGTTTTAATCCATATAGCTTTTGTCTGTACAGGGGAAGATATAAGTATTTGATCCCTTGCTGATTTTGTAAGCTTGTATACTGACAGAGAAATTACCCGTCTATCATTTTAATGGTAGGTTTATTTTAATATTGAGAGATAGAATATCAAAAAGACAATCCAGAAAATAACTTTAAAGATGGCAAAAACCCTTGGTTGCAATCACAGAGGTCAGATGTTTTTTGTAGTTGGTGACCAGGTTTGTGCACATATCAGAAGAAATTTTGGTCCACTCTTCTTTGCAGATCATCTCTGAATCATTCAGGTTAAGGTCTGGAGACTGGCTGGGCCACTCCATGACCTTAATGTGCTTCTTCTTGAGCCACTCCTTCGTTGCCTTGGCTGTATGTTTTGGGTTGACAACACCCATCCACAACCCATTTTCAGTTTCCTGGCAGAGGGAAGGAGGTTGTCACTCAGGATGTTAAAGGTACATGGCTCCGTTCATCCTTCCGGTTATGCCGTGAAGTTGTCCTGTGCCCTTGGCAGAAAAACACCCTCAAAGCATAATGTTTCCACCTCCATGCTTGACAGTGGGGATGGTGATCTTGGGGTCATAGGCAGCATTTCTCTTCCTCCAAACACAGCGAGTTGAGTTAATGAAAAAGAGCTCGATCTGAACGCAGCAACTTCTCCCAGTCACTCTCTAAATCATTCAGGTGTTCATTGGCAAACCTCAGGCCTGCACATGTGCCTTCTTAAGCAGGGGGACTTCGCAAGCACTGCAGGATTTTAAATCCATTGTAGCGTAGTGTTACCAATGGTTTTCTTAGTGACTGTGGTCCCAGCTTCCTTGAGATCATTGACTAGCTCAGGGGTCGGCAACCTTTACCACTCAAAGAGCCATTTGCACCCGTTTCACGGAGTAAAGAAAACACTGGGAGCCACAAAACCCTTTCTAAAATAAAATACATTTTAATTAAATACAGTAGTCCCTCGCTGTTTTGCAGATTTTTTTATAGTGTATCAACACGTATTGTGTTCTGCATCCTGATTGGCTAAAGGACTGTGGACCTTTGCCGATCCGTCAGTCATTCTCCTCCGTGTCTGCTGTACAGAATGCGGTCAGTTTGCCAAATTTATTTAAATCAGGGGTCGGCAACCCGCGGCTCCGGAGCCGCATGCGGCTCTTTGATCCCTCTGATGCGGCTCAGTACAGTGGTCCCTCGTTTATCGTGGGGGTTACGTTGTAGAAATAACCCACGATAGGCAAAATCCGTGAAGTAGTCAGCTTTATATTGCATGTATAAATATGCATGTATTTCACAGTTCCTCTGACCGAGGCGCCTGGCTCTGCTGCGCTGTTGGTTTTGTTGGGGAGAAAACTTGCAAACATACAGCACTTCAGAGAAGTGACAGACTGGGATCATCGGCCCTGGCAGTTTACACCTACAAGCGGCCCCGTAGTCTGTGGAACGGGGGGAGGGGCTCTACAGCTCTGCACCAAACACAGAACTGTAGTGAGAACGCATCCGTGCGCTCTCAGGACTGGTTCCGCCGCCTGGACTCAGTTCGTTCTGCAGAAACATTGCCGCTACTTCCCGATGCGCATTGACCACCCGGAGAAGTGAGCGCGCGGACATGTGGCCAAATCCGTAATAGAGCACGGCCTCGGCCCTTCTGGCATGTGCTCAAATGCCAGACCGCTCAGTCCTCACTGCTTCAGAGTCACACTGCTCGTGATCGAACATTTAAATAAATTTGACTGACCGCATTCTGTACAGCAGACACGGAGGAGAATGACTGACGGATCGGCAAAGGTCCACAGTCCTTTAGCCAATCAGGATGCAGAACACAATACGTGTTGATACACTATAAAAAAAATCAGCGAAACAGCGAGGGACTACTGTATTTAATTAAAATGTATTTTATTTTAGAAAGGGTTTTGTGGCTCCCAGTGTTTTCTTTACTCCGTGAAACAGGTGCAAATGGCTCTTTGAGTGGTAAAGGTTGCCGACCCCTGATTTAAATGTTCGATCACGAGCAGTGTGACTCTGAAGCAGTGAGGACTGAGCGGTCTGGCATTTGAGCACATGCCAGAAGGGCCGAGGCCGTGCTCTATTACGAATTTGGCCACATGTCCACGCGCTCACTTCTCCGGGTGGTCAATGCGCATCGGGAAGTAGCGGCAATGTTTCTGCAGAACGAACTGAGTCCATGCGGCTGAACCAGTCCGGAGAGCACACGGATGCGTTCTCACTACAGTTCTGTGTTTGGTGCAGAGCTGTAGAGCCCCTCCCCCCGTTCCACAGACTACGGGGCCGCTTGTAGGTGTAAATTGCCAGGGCCGATGATCACAGTCTGTCACTTCTCTGAAGTGCTGTATGTTTGCAAGTTTTCTCCCCAACAAAACCAACAGCGCAGCAGAGCCAGGCGCCTCGGTCAGAGGAACTGTGAAATACACGCATATTTATACATGCAATATAAAGCTGACTACTTCACGGATTTTGCCTATCATGGGTTATTTCTACAACGTAACCCCCACGATAAACGAGGGACCGCTGTACTGAGCCACATCAGAGGGATCAAAGAGCCGCATGCGGCTCCGGAGCCGCGGGTTGCCGACCCCTGGTCTAACTGGTCTGTGGGAGTCAGAACTCTTAAGGGTTGGTAGGGGATCAAATACTTATTTCACACAACAAAATGTAAATCAATGAATATATTTTCTATAATGTAATCACATTATAGAATCACATGGATTTTCTTTTTGATATTTTATCTCTCAATGCTGAAATAAACCTACCATTAAAATTATAGACTGTTCATTTCTTTGTCAGTGAGCAAACCAAGAAAATCAACAAGGGGTCAAATTCTCCTCCACTGTATATGTTTATTTATTTATGTATGTATTTATTTATTTATTATTATTATTATTATTATTATTTTATTTTTATTTTATTTTTTATTTTTTTTATTCAAGTTTTAAGATGAAGGTATTTCCAAGTTGCATGCCTTTATGGGTACTGTATATCAGAACAATAAAGCCAGAGACTTGGGAGAAATATGTCAGCCCATTTTTACAGATTAGTTGGGCAAGAGAGAGGTAAATTCATAAAAAAGTATTTGATTATGGATGTTTTCTCAGAGCACCTACAGGTATCATATGGTGATGTATTTGACACACAAAATGAGGCTGGAGGAACAGAGAGACCTAACAATCTCTAGCTCTTTCTTCCAAATGTGTGATCCATCTACCTAAGCTGTTATTTCCTCACCTGCACCTGTTGTTTACCTTGGAGTGGTGATGTGGAAGATTAGCATGTATTCAGTTTTTCTCGACACTCGGTAATGATGCGGATAATGGTACTCAGGCAGTCGGAGACACAATGACGGCGGATGCGGCCCTGCTCACGTTTGAAATCCTTTCCATCTAGTTTCTTGTCAAAGTTGAAGTAAGGTCAGGGAGGCAAAGAGATAGCAGACATTTTGTCAGGTCTGACGTCTGAAAAGCGCAGGTGGGATTGGCAGAGTTAATGAAGGATGAATTCCATTTAGCTCTGGTGCCGGTGCGCTGGTTCCACATTGTAGCGACCCATTTGAGCGCTTAAATAGAACAGGGCAATTTTTACTGTAATTAGTGCCAGCAGCATTATGGCAAGGCATTAGAACTGGAGGAGTAAACTGGTACTCTAGCAAACAATACCTTAAAAGATGTCAAAATACAAGTCTATTTTTGCATGCTGGAGTCTTTCTTGAACTTATTCACCATCAATTACTACAACACTGCTATACACAAGATTGATTAAAAAAAAAAAAAAAGCAACTATATTTAAAACAAGCGTGTACATTTGCAACATTTTAAATTAGAAAAAAGAGGACAGTACGTTTAGTTTGCATAGACTTATTCAGCAAGGTCAGATGGATTTGCGACTTCAAGATCCCATGTTTTTTTCTTGTTGTTTCTTCATAAGTTCCTGCCATAACTTTGTGCCATTGCATTTGAAAGATACAGCAAAAGGGGTGGTCTGACTGAAAATCTGATGAGAAATAATTTCCTAATTTGTTCATACAAATTTAGCACTGCATCTAATTGTGTTTTTTTATATATGTATTTTGTACTGTATTTGTAGGCTTTGTTCACAGTAATTTAAATAAATAAGAAACCAGATTTGTATTATGTATACTAGTATGTTTGTGTTGCTTTGCATAGGGCTTCATATACAAACCTTTCTTGGCCAAGTGAATAAATCTCTTTGATGAGACGCCTACTTCCTTAGACAGAGCATTTTCCAGTGAGCAGCTGAAGAAAAATAGCTACTTAAAGCTACCGGACAGAAAACCTCCATCCAGGGACTCATACATTTGTACACTCTATTAATCTATGAATAATTAAGGGTTGGTAACCCCAGAGGAGATTAGCACACTTTCAGTACACTAACTGGTTTAGCTGTGTTCAAGAGAGACACATTGCGATTGCTATTGTTAAGAGGTAAAATACACCTGCACTAGCTCTGTCTACTGACCTAAAATAGCTCACAAAAAAGCATAGTACAATACTGGCAACGTGTTGATAAAAATGTGCAATTTTTTCAATTCATCCTCATTATTCATATTTGGAATAGCACCAAACTGATTCAGTGTGTGTACCTTTTTTCTTTTTCTTTTTTTTTTTCTTTTTTCTGATGTACATGCAATAGTCCACACAAAATCTGCTATTATAGTGTTGACTTGCCTTTAGATTTCCACTGAGAGGATGGCGGTAAAAAAGGCTTTCTATGAAATCAATGAACACCGTGAAATAAACTAATCAACAGCTTTATTTCATGTCACACTATTCTTATTAATTTATGCAAAACACAATTTATATAACTCAGTATACTAGATTTAAAAGGATATTCTTGGCTTGCCTTGTCTAACAAAGTGCAGCGAGACATTAGCTGCTGCTGCTTTCTTCTTCCATTTAAGCCTATCTCAATGGAGACATATAATAGACCCGTGCATTTTCTCAAAATCTCAGCGCTATACTTTCAAGTCAAGTCAGCAGTGAATGTAGCAGGCTAAATTTAGATATCAGCAAAATGCTCTAATTGAGCCATAAACCTGTAGGGGAAAAGTGAATAGTGGAAACAGAGCAGGTGGTTATAATATGTGTCTGGATAGGCGTTTAGCAGCAGCTTATGTTTTACATATACTTTAAAGGTGTACTATGTAGCTTTTCCTGCCACTTGTTGTCTCCATAGGGATAATATTTATTTGGTCTGAATGTCCCACAGCATTGCATTAAACTTTTCTGTCTCCCCGGAGACAAGCAAGGTGTACAAGCAAGCCAAGTTACAGATTAAATCTATAGTGTCGATCCAGCTCAGAGTAAGAATACTTGTTTTCCAAGGTATTTTTGAGCAATAAAAACAACTGTAAAAATACAATGAAAGATAACAAGGTTTAATGTCCCACTGTGAAGTATTCTAGACACAGAAATAACAATTCCATGGAGACAAGCAAGTGGAGGACCCCTACCAAAAAGTTACATAGTGCACCTTTAACAACTGATAGACTTGCACAACAACAATTAGATGAAAAGTTAAAAAAATAAAAATAAAAAAAGCAGGCATAATGTAACCTGGCAATGCTATGATCTATGCAGCACTCTGAGTTTGATACATTTATTTATCTGGAACAGTTAACGTCATTCCCATCAGGATATGGTGGAATATCATGATGAATACTTCAAAGTGACTGGATGAAACACCAAAACAGTGCAACAAAACCAAGAAATCAAACTTTTGTTAAATACAATTGAGAGAAAAGCATTGTTTGTTTTAGTTCATTCAACTTTTGCCAAAACCACAATCCTGTCCTGTGTTTTGTCTGAATGATAGAGGCACAAGAAATCTCACCAACAGACCTACATTTGTACTTTTTAGTATAAATATCAGACTTAAAGGGACAGTGTGTAAGATTTTTACCCGTTAATTACTGAAATTGAAGATACCCATTCAAAAATACATTGTTTTCCAAGCCTTTCCACTTCCATCATGAAATCAAAGTATTCTTTTGGCCTTAGATATAGTCACATAAAAGGGGGATCTTCCCCATGCAGAGGCAGCCATTTTGAATACGAGAGCCGCAGAAGGACATTTGGGCTCCGCCTTCGGCAAGGCTCCTGGTTTTGGGTAAACAACACAAGTATGCTGCTGGATCAGACGTCGTAATGGATCTAACACGTGTTTTGGACTAAATTGTTTTACTGGATTTTATTCGCTGGATCCTTACGGACAGATTGAGAGCAAGTTTGTGGTGAAATACAGAGTTTTACCTGTGCAAAGCATTCTAAGGAAAGTTAACCTTGTTTTGTGCTTTTCCGTATAAAAGCCCCATGTGCTCGGGAAGTGATTGTTTTGCAGGGAAATTAATTGCATAGTCAAAAAGAGGAGACTGTAAGGTTTCATTTGATGTGTAGAATGTCATGGTACATGATCGGGAATGTGTGTTTTCATGAGAAAAGAAAAAGACGGAAAAAAAACGGGACCGCGTTTTATTTATACAGTATACGGCGCGCAGCTCGTGCGCAGGTCCCTCGAGGTCTGCCGTAGCTAAAACAGAAAGTGCAATAGCACCATCCACCTATGCGCCACGAATCCTACACACTGGGGCTTTAAATATCCAGCAGGGGCTGATATTTTGTTTGGCCAACCAGCTGCCTCCATATGCATAAGAGTATATACATAAAGCTTTAGTCTAAAGAGGGTACTGCAAAAATGACTACACTGCTCTCTTATCCAATTTGTACTAAGACAAAGTCGTGGATGAGTTTGTACTAAATTTTAATGAGTTACCAAAATAGGACCTTCATATTTGTCCAAAAATATAAGCCACTGGTGTCTCTGGATCCTAAACAATTGGTATCAACATCGCTCATGGAATAATCTAGGCAGTTTAAAAGTTAACAGATGAGGACGTAATAACTTAATTCTTATTCACAAAGGTACACACATTCTAATTATTTCAGTCGCTAAATGAAATGGTCCCAGAAGATATTCATATCACAAATGTTGAGGAAAGCTGTTTTAGCAGTGAGGCAAATGGTGATTTTCTTTCTCCCACATTATCTGCCAATTAATTCCCTGGATTTATCAGAAATAGGAAACTGTGCATACGTTTGCAACTCAGATTAACTCCCTTGAGAGCTCTGGTGACATGGGATTTCAGCAAGTAAACCTTAAAAGTAGAAAATGGAGCTAAGCCTTAGCCTGAGTTTGTATCGATTTGTTTACGACGTTGATTCAAATAACCAGAGAAATGAAAAAATTATCTTCCGCATTCAAACATGAATATTTTATATGGGTTACATTTGTTTTGTGTGTCTACATGTGTGAAAAAAATTGTTTTTAAGATAAACTCTCTTAGGACCTATAAAGTCCACAACTCCAAAACAACTAACCATTAGCTGGATGTGAAAGGATGGTTGGGTGAGCAAGGAAGGACATCAACTAGCCCCAAGGTTAGCTCTGCACCCAACTATGAATTAATCAGAGGCCAGCGGCACCAGCAGGCGGACACAGACTGAACACACCAGTTGATTATACAGTATTTCTACATAGAAGAGGCTTGTGGGGTTTATTTTACCATGCTTTGTGAGTTTATGAAGAGTTTCACTGAATAAATAAGTTTACAAATATTTAAGAGAAGTTTCCCCTTGCTGCCAATAAAAATCTGTTCACTCAAGTGCTTAAAGATGCACTGCAAAACATTTCTGGTCCCATTTGGCATTAACCTTTTCTCCATAAAGACAATGGTGCCACCAGGTCAAGTTAAAGGTTAGAAAGGTGACGTCAGTTATTGTAGGAAAGCATGTTTTTCAAGCTATTTTGACCAATTAAAGGTCCCATGACATGGTACTTCTTGATGCTTTTATATGGCTCCTTAATGGTTCCCTAATACTGTAAATGAATCCTTCTTCAAAATCAACACTCACAACAACACTCAGATATGACTCTGACAGTCTTCATGAGGCTAGATATGTGTCTAAAATGCTTTATTGTGGGTGTTGCTGCTTCAATGCAAATGAGAAGGACAGTGAGATTGGCTAAGGAGCGGGGGGGCCGGGTTTCCCCCGCTCCTCAGCGCAGCTCGGCGCAGCTGTCTCCTCTCTTCCGTGTTTTACGCACGAAGACAGATGAGAGGCTTTGCAATGAAAAAAAGCATATTTACACAGAAAATAAAATTAAGCCACTGGTATTTCAGAGGGTCGGGTAAGGGACTTGCGAGCCTAGAAACACTCGCAGGTGCCTCCAGGCAAATAAAAAAACGCATTTCGCATTGCGTAGCGCATTCACAGTCCAAACTCTATGGGCGGGATATACAGGGACGCTGAGCGGAGACAGAGGGAGGGGCTGGAGCTGCATTTGCCGATCTGACGTCAATAAGGTGCCTTGTTCAAACTAGCCCGTTTGAGCTCTGTTTTTTTGTAACGCAGAAAAGGACCGCAAATGCTCAGTTTACACATTTCGCAACTTTTAGCCATGGGGGGGGGGTGGGGTGGGGTGGGGGGGGCTAAACAGGGTAGGGGAGCTCACATTAACGTTCAAAAACCTCAGAAAGTGAAAGTTTCATGCCATGGGACCTTTAAACACTCATAATGTAATAAATGTCGAATAGATTATAGATGTTTAATGCCACATTATGGAAAGTTCCAGGCAAAGCAACAACAGGGGTGGACCCTCCCCCAAAAAGTTGCCCATTGTAATTTTAATACAAATGATTATTTAACACAATTAGGAGTGTCTCTATAACTTTTACTTGTGTACTTTTCAGGTGGAAAATTCATCAAATGCATTTCACCATGGAGATGTTACGTTTTTTTCTGGAATGTTTCACAGTATGGTATTAAACCTTTCCATATTCATGGAGATATTTTTGAGCTATAATAAAACCACATGTAATTTAATAAATGTGAGGTAGAGCTGTTTGATATCATACTGTGGAACATTGCAGTCAGAGCAATGGCATCCATAGCAAAAAACACCAAAAAGTTGCAGTGTGCGCCTTTAGGATTTCCTCTCTAAACAATGGAAAACAATTGGTGGCTTATATTTTCTTTGTCAGCTTAAGAAAACCTTTTTATGCAGCCACAACATCACAAATCTACTTGACAGGTGAATGTAGCCTATATGACTTGATTAGCATTTTTCGCTGAAGTGCTGACTGAACATTCATCTCCGGAGATGGCTGTAATTTGTCTGCATGTGTAATTAGGGGAGATTCTCACAAGGATGTGTGGGAGAGAAGCTGCTCTTATGGCTCCTTACACGTCCTATGTAACCCTAACAGAAACACGCACAGGAAGTGCAAATGTGGAGGGTGAATTTTAATGTCCTAGATCAGTGGTTTTCAATAGCTGAGGCCTGCCTCCCCTGGGGTTGCCAAAGAGCCACTGGGGAAAGAAAATAAGCAGCAAGGGAGGAGACAGGAAGCAGCAAAAAATGTAGGAAGTATGATCCTGATTATTTAAAGTTCGGTTTCACCTGGTCGGGCTCCAAGACTGCACCTCTGCCACAATGTGTGGGCTGCAAAGAGGTGCTTGAGAATGACAGCATGAGACCATGAAACTCCAGCATCACAATGAGACAAAACACGCAAATTTAGTGAACAAGCCAGCTGAGTTTTTTGAGAAGAAGCGTGATGATTTGCAGTCACAGAAAAGCATTAAGCATGATATCAGCCATCAGGTGTCGTCAGCTGTAGTTTTGGCACCGATTACAAATGTTAAGCATGGGACGGGCCTACTGAAGTTCAGTGATGTTAAAAGTGGCTGGGTGCTCCCTTAGAGATAGGGTGAAAAGCTCAGTCACATGGGAGGAGCTCGGAGTAGAGCTGCTGCTCCTTCACGTTGAGAGGAGCCAGCTGAGGTGGCTCGGGCATCCTCCTGGTGCCTCCTGGCTCCTGGACACCTCTTGCAGGAGGTTTTTCCGGCATGTCCCACCAGGGGAAGGCCCCGGGGAAGATCCAGGACACGCTGGGACTGTGTGTCTCAGCTGACCTGGGAAGGAAGTCTGGGAGTCCCTGCTTAGACTGTTGCCCCTGTGACCCGGCCCCGGATAAACTGAAGAAAATGGATGGATGACATTTGCCTTATAACCAGGGAGGGTTAAAATATCCAGATGTAATTTGGTATTATTGGGCTCTACACAGTTAAGATCAATTAAATTTTATTTTGAAACTAATAATGCCCCCCAGTGTAAAGAAATGGAGTCAAATGGTCTAGATCTATCATAACCCCATTATTTATCTATCTCAGATTAAATTTCCAACCTGATAAAAAAAACCTACAAATCCAATTGTTAAACATATGATAAAAATCAGGTTTACGCAAATATGTTAAGGAGCCTAGTAACTTGTCTCTGTATGCCCCAATTTGGGGAAACCAACACTTCATCCCTGGGAGGGCAGACATGCTCTTTCAAGATTGAGCATCAAGGGGATTAAAGTCAATACAGGATTTATTTATGCCAAATTCAGAATCACTCTTGTTTTTGAGGATATGGTATTGATAGAAAATCCTTTTTTTTTTTTTTAAATTCCTTCAACTAAGGAGTTTTATTAGAACCAATCAGTGTAATTGATTAACTACACTGAAAACGGCTTTGGAAAGAATCATCTCTAAAATAGTTGGAGTAAGGGCACCATATCATAGCTGTATGATCTTTTACTGTCTAATTCAAGAGAATACTCTAACTCTAACTCACGGCATGGACTTAGTATCTCAAAAAACTCATCAAAAGAGGACTGGGAACCGTAGCAAATGTAGCAAAGCTCACAAACAGTTAATTAATACTCAATTTAGGCTTCTGCAATATAAGTGGCTTATGAGAATATATGTAACACCAGTTAAACTGAACCTTTATAACTGCAATATACCGGATATTTGTAGTAAGTGTGCTAATGCGAAAGGAACTCGCTGCCCTGAGATAGGACTCTTTTGGGAGGAGGTTAGAGAAGCAGTAGAGATGATTATTTTAAAGAATGTTCCAACAAATTCTGCTATATTTATTTTAGGTATATATCCCAAAAAATGCAAGTTTACTAAAAGTGAACAAATTATGAATAATATGTGCTTTTTAAAAAGAAAAAAGAACAATTGCAATATTTTGGAAAAACAAAACAAAACCAAATTTGTAGGCCCAGGTTGCTGCACTGGATAAAACAGATACTCATAGTTTTTCCCTTGGATAAGATTACATGCATTAGGAAAGGAAAGCTGAAATTGTTTAAAATTTTCGTAGGGAATTTTAATTTGATGACTGAAATTACTCTGTGAAACTTTACATATGTGTATATTATATTTTTATATGAGTATATATATTTATATTTAAATTGGGGGGGAAAAGTATGCATGGATGGCTATAACTTCATTTCTCAACTCTGAGGTTGTTGTTTTTTTGTTTTTCAGGCATATAGTTTGTGATTATGCTTTGATAAGTACAAAAAATAAATGAATAAAAAATAAAAACATTGTTATAAAAAATATACATATATATATATATAAATTTGACATCCCTAGTATCAGATTTCAGTGTGGCCACTATTGCTGATGTAATAAAACATCTATATCCACTGTTGTTTCCATTTTGACAGGAAAAGAGAAGAGATGTGGCTATAGGAGAGCTGAGTGTTGCCTTTGGAGTAGAAGAAAACAGAGGGATTCCTGCTGGTATCG
>JAVJIX010000021.1:6150000-6260000 GCA_036785185.1 Paratrypauchen microcephalus | reverse complement strand
TCACATTAAAGGGACAGTGTGTAAGATTTTTGCCCGTTAATTACTGAAATTGAAGATACCCATTCAAAAATACATTGTTTTCCAAGCCTTTTCACTTCCAGTGAGTAGTATTGGACTTAGATATAGTCACATAAAAGGGGGATCTTCCCCATACAGAGGCAGCCATTTTGAATACGAGAGCCACAGAAGGACATTTGGGCTCCGCCTTCGGCAAGGCTCGTGGTTTTGGGTAAACAACACAAGCATGCTGCCGGATCAGACTCGTAATGGATCTAACACGTGTTTTGGACTAAATTGTTTTACTGGATTTTATTTGCTGGATCCTTACGGACAAATTGAGAGCAAGTTTATGGTGAAATACAGAGTTTGACCTGTGCAAAGCATTCTAAGGTAAGCTAACCTCGTTTTGTGCTTTTCCGTATAAAAGCCCCATGTGCTCGGGGAGTGATTGTTTTGCAGGGAAATGAATTGCATTGTCAAAAAGAGGAGACTGTAAGGTTTCATTTGATGTGTAGAGTGTCATGGTACATGATCGGGAATGTGTGTTTTCATGAGAAAAGAAAAAAAAAAAAACGGGGCCGCGTTTTATTTATACAGTAGCGGTGCGCGGGTCCCTCGAGGTCTGCCCTAGCTAAAACAGAAAGTGCAATAGCACCATCCACCTATGCGCCACGAATCCTACACACTGGGGCTTTAAGGATACCTCTTTTTGTTGAAGGGGAAAAAAAAGAAAAAAATAATAATTTATTTTAGTTTGTTTTTGGGTAAAAAGTACTGAGGCTTTAACATCAAACACTTAAGTGGAAAAGGGTAACATACTTTTATGTTGTACAAAAGGAAAAAAGACTCATTTTGGAGGTTTAAGTTTCTTATGCAGCATAGGAGATGAAAGCTTGAGTACTAATTAGTCTTTTAGCTCATGAGACAAAAGGTTTGGCATTTGTCATTTAATTATGTTATAAAATATTTTTCAGCCAAAAACAGACTTAATTAAACCTTGGTGGTATTTTCAACTTCCATGTTGCATATGCAGTGAAATGTGTTTAGTATTGATCGCATGTTATTGATTAACTCAGTAACTTATATGTTGTGAATTTGCCTCCCTCTCAACAAGCTTTGTAATATATTAGGCCTTAGCTTTAGAAAAGGCTAAATATAGGTTTACATTTTAGCACAACAAAATAAAAGGTTTGCTAAAGGTTACCAAACCCATTAGTGGCAAATTCTGTGGATACTTGTTTGTTCTCTTCATTAAAGCTGTGCACCCACCAGAGGACCCTCTCGCTGACCTCTACATATATTATTCTCTCCAGGGACAAACAACTTTAAACAGATTTAAATTATTCCCACAATCACAAACCCTGACATCTGTATTAACACTGCCCCCTGAAGGACAACGGCACTACTGCATATCCAAGTGGTTGTCCTGAAATACTAAATATTTCATGAAAGCTATTCACATGGTTTTTGGATTCTAGATGTGATAATGCCATACTCCGAGATGGGGGGCAAAGAGATCTATTTTCCATGAAATATCTAACTTCGCAAATGTTGATTCTAATCACCTATGTAGTGACTTACACTCCAGAACCTGCTAAATATCAAATTCACAAGTGAACCTTAACTGCCCCCATCTGTGTTAAATATTATTAGGCTATATAATGTTGTGATATCATCTGAAACACAGCAATTCAATAAGCTCCATACTGAACCTCAAGACAGCCCCGAGCGCCAAAAGATGGCTGCTCACTGCTCCTGAAAAGGATGGGTCAAATGCAGAAGTCAAATTTCTCCCTTGTGTCACTGTGTGTCATTGTGTGTGAGACCAAATAAAGACTTAACTTGAAAATAAAGCAAAGGAATTAGGCCAGATTAAAGGTCCTATATTATGCAAAACTGACTCTTGTGAGCTATACAAGCCATGTTAGAATGCTGTTACCCCATCAAAAACATACCTGGAGTTGGGTTTCTATTAGTCTGTCTACATCTCCAAACTTAAACTGCTCCGTTGCACCTTGCGATGTCCTGTACTGGTTCTTTTCAAGTTAACAGATATCTTTTACCTTTTGTTCAGTAGAGATTGGTGATTCCAGATCTGAAATAATAGAAATGATTCTAGTGAAGGTGTACTGGGGTTTAAAAACACCGTGGTGCACTAACCAAATAACATCACAAGGTGGACCATAGTGTTTTCAGTTTGAAAACACTAAATATGCAGGGTCTGTGTGTTAAACATGTGTGAATGAAGCAAAACACATGGTATGTTTGTGAGGAGGAAACAGAATTATAATGTTGATCAGAAAATAGTATAATAGCCCTTTAAAAAAATGCTTGTTTAGAAAGAAAAAAAAAGTATAATTAAAATAAAATCTATTCTAATGATTGAATGAAATAACTAATTAAAGGCTGCATCAAAATTAAATAGTCAAACGTACGTGCGAGTCTGTCCCCCTTTCGTTAACCTTGGGACGTCCATTAAAGGGCACTAACTATTGACAGCGGCTGGAGGCAGTAAAAAACCAGGCCACTGCCGCACACCCACTGAATACTGTTATAATGAGGCTTTTAATTAAACGTGCACAAATAGGAACTCTGATCACGAAAAGCCCCCTCCTCCCCTGCCTGTCACTCATCTGCCCTCTTTTTCCACGGGGAGCCTGCGAGATCAGCGTGACCATAACTGTCATTTGAAGTTTCGAAATAATGTATGAATCACCTACATGCGCCCGGCTACGACAGACAATAGAGAGGAGCGAGTCCAGACAGCTATTGATTCGGTGCGCAGCCGATGGTAATGAACTTCCTGTAAAACAAATGGAAATGGAAATGGACGTCCTCATCGTTTCATGCTGTTCTGACTGACTTTATAAAGTTTTGAAAAACCAATAACACACATGTTTATCATAGAAACCCTACAAATTTAGGCAAATTTCTTCTCTCAAACAGAAAACAACTCCATAGACTTTCACTAAAATCAGTTGGGTGATTTCAGCCCTGGAATTGCCTTGTCTATTGAACAAAAGGTAAAATTTAGCTGTTAACTCGCAAACTACCGCTTTGTGACATCACAAGGTGGAACAGAGCATTTTGAGCTTTGGAGATGTAGACAGACTTATAATAAAGGGTCACTCAAACATGCATGAATGAAACAAAACACAAAAATAAAATATAGCTGCAAGCAGCGATGATCGGCCCTCGCTTGCTTGTCGTCACCAATGGGACGCCCCGCAAAAACTTTGTCGTAGCCAAACCAAATTTGGTACACAGAAACACCGCTGCTAGGCGACCAACAGGAAGTCAGCCATATTGGACCGAGCACATGACCCGGCGCCGAAGGCAAATTTTCCTGTCCTCGTATTTTAAAGAACTCCTCCTCAGGTTTTTGACCTAGACTCACCAAAATCGTGCTGGATCATCTCGACAAGTGGGACATTAAAAGTTATTAAAAGCGATCTAAAAGACTGAACAGTGTTTCCGTGAAAACGCTTTTGCCGGGCGTCCCATTGGCGAGGACAGATGTTTGGCCTGTTGTCATGGCAACACGGGTATAGCCATAGGCGCAATTTATTTTGATTTTCCAGGGGGTGCTGTCGAGCCATTTAAAAAAAAATAATAATACAGATTATTTGTAAATTCCTTTTTTGGCATTCTTGAATTTTGTGCAAAATTTCGTAAGTTTTCGTCGGTGGGAAGTACCCAAACCTTGCAAAAAGGGGGGGAGGAATATAAGAAGAAGAAGAAGAAGAAGAAGAAGAAGAAGAATAAATAATAATAAGAAAAACCAGAACAATAACAATGGACCCTACGCTTTAGCGCTCGGGCCTAATAATGAAAATAAAGAATGGCACAAATCCAACTGCACTCAAACTACTTGGAACAATTTATCCATTCTCACAAGACAATGTTTGCTGACACTAGAGAGTTGCAGAATAAACAAAATAGACTTTCAGATTACTGCATGAGAAAATAAACTGAGCCATTACCAACCCTTTTTTTTACTTTAAAAAGATCAAAGAATCACAGAATGTTTCATTTCTTTATTCTATCTTGCCTATATATAAATTTGTTTTATCCAACATTTAAATAACAATGGCAGAGTCATCTTTCTGCAAAACAGGCACATTTTTAAATACATTACAGTGAAACAGCAAAACAGCAAAATCACAAGCCAACATTTTCAGCTAGTGTGTGCCAATGAGACCATCTTTGAATTAGAGGATGCTAAACTGGTATCTTCTGAATAAAAAGCAATCTTCTGCAGTTGACTTAGCTCATAAAAGCATGAAAAAGAGCATGAATTAAAAATAATATACATATTAATCATCTACGCATTGAGAGTAATCTGGTACGATGCCCAATTACGAAATGAAGCATGGCCCCAGAATAGTGAGTTTCCAGAAGACATGGCTTCTTACAAATTGGCTACAGTGAAATAAGTAGGGAGCAATTAAGTTAAGCCAACCAGAAGGAATTCATTCTACCGCAACTGTTTTTTTAATGTGACCCAGCAGAAAGTTCCTCAGCTCTACATCGAAACAGATCCTCTCTCACCACAGCTTTATGAGGCCTGCTTTTTTATTGTCCATTTACTTTCATGAACAACCTGTCAAGCACTTGCCTAGGTGACCTCCTGGAACAATAAGGCTCATAATGCCACCAGATCATTGTAAAAGGAGCAGACTAAGAACTGACCTTGCCTATTTAGAGTGACTTTTCACCGTCTTGGGCGCTGTTTTTCCTCCTGGCTCGGAGCTGAATAATCATTAAGGTAATGGAGTGGTATAGTGCGGCACACAGGAGCAGAGGGGTACGTGCGCCCTCATCGCCCCTGGCACGCACCTCGCCCTGAATTTGAAAAGTGCCCCATCAATCTCTCATCCAGCGGCTTGTCCAGAGCAATACTGTAAGCGACTGTGTCCGTGAGGGACCTTATGCTGAAGGAAAGATAATAGGAGCTAATGGATTCCAAGTTCGTGGTCTTTAACTCTGCTACTTCATTAGAGAAGTAGAAGAACTAATTGCACAAAGACGTTTACTCTTTTTTGTGTTAAATGTATCTGCTTCCTGGGATGCCAGCTAAATTTATAGCTCAGTCTTTCATATTAAAGGAACTGTATGTAAGATTTTGATTACAATTTCCATAAACATGACATAACTGTGTCCCTACATCTAAAACATTTTCAAATCAAATATAGCTTTTACTGATAACAATTTTAATGCTAATTTATTCTAAATTACAAAAACATTGGACACAATGGCCAAGTTCTTTATGTTATAATTTGGTGTCATGGTTTTCAAGACGATTATCCAATCAGAAAATATATAAATCATTGTATTTATGTAGTGTAATCATTGTATTTATATAGTGCCTTTCAAGACACCCAACGTGCTTTACAGTTCATTGTTAGTTCACTCCACACTTGGTGGTGGCAAGCTGCTATTGTAGCCACAGCTGCCCTGGGGCTGACTGACAGAAGCAAGGCTGTCAATCTGCATCATCGGCCCCTCCGACCACCACCATCACTCACACACACTCCACTTTCATACTTATATATGCAGCATACATTACATATATGCCGTTCATATAACTGAAAATAGACTTAGACTTAGACAAATGATCCACAAGGGAAATTATTTGGGTACAGTAGCTCACACATCACAATATAATATATAACAGGAACAAAAAATGAGGAAAACTTGTATGTGTCCTCTATAGGCAGGTTAAGGCAGATTCAGTTGTGATTGTAGTACCTCTCTGTCTTAACACTGTAAGAGTGCAGGCTACATACGGTTCCCTCAAATGTAGAGCATAATTGGAGTAGCTCTACTTTCCACCTATGATCCTCCTCCCCAGTATTTGTCTTGACTGACAGTCAGCACAGCACACTGCTAAAGTTCTGGCTGAGAGCACTGGCGGTGCATAAATCTGATCTGCCCTGTGGGACACACTGCAGCCAAACACAAGGCTGCAGGAGGATAGTTTCCTAAGCTCACTTGAACTTCTTAAATGTTTTAATTTTGCCTATTTGCTCTCTCTTTGCGTTTATCGCAAGAAAGCTCTTAATCCACTTAGCAGTTTTTGTCATCCTAAAACCCTTCGGCTAGTGGTTCGCCAGGCATCATTAACTCCACCCCCACCAGCCATACTTTATGTAAAACATTTCTCTTATCAAAAATGTCCTTCTGCTAGTGGAACTGTGGAGACGGGCTGTGCACGCACAAACACAACTGAATCATCACCGCCACCACATTGTCTGTAATATTCTATTGCGGATTTAGATTTTCAAATATGGACGTAAAATTGATAAGAGAATTAAAGGGTGTATTGTATAAAGCAAGCAAATATGAACAAGAGCAAGCCAAGTCAGATGTTTTGTTTTTTGCCACATGTTCGCACAGGGCTTTCAAATTTGAGAATTTGTTATTTTGAAATTATACCTAACGGGGAAAAAAATGACAAAAAATAAATAAACATCTTGTCAGTCCAGACAAGATGTTCAAAAAAGCAAAGTTGAGGATTTAACTTAGAAAATGATCAAAGCCAGCATCTCGACAGTCACTGACATCCAAGTAAACGCTTAGTGCGTCCTTTGGCGTGTGAGATAAATTATCAAACATGACTCTCACTCGTTCCTCTAGGTCTGTTTTGAAGGGAGAGAACTGAAGAAGTTAGCCCTGTTGGAAACCGGTGGAATAATTTCAGTCAAGTCAAGCGTCTGTTTACATGAATATAGTCATTTACTCTACAAACACAGATTTCTCTATGTCAGTGCACAAAGATTATTTTTCTTGTGTTTAGAGCAGCAATTTACCACCAAAATAGCTCTTATAAAGACAAGACATCAAGTTTGTTTATTGATACTTTGCAGCTGATATCATCAACATTCCCTTGGGGTGTAATGCTAACTGAAGGCTCTGCTCTGTCTGAAGCTCTGTTACTTAAAGGGATATGCCACCCCCAGGTCAAATTTGGGCATCTCCCCACAGTCCAGAGACTAAAATAAGTGATGGAAAGCGTTTTCCTGCTCACCCAGCCATTGTCCGAGTCTGTCGCCACTGACCGCCGCGGTATCTGCAGCTACTCCGCCTCAGACTGGAGTCTAACGTCGCCAGAGAAAGATTTCGGCCAAAAGGAATTAATTTGCTCGATGCATTTCCCAATTACTTTCTGTGTAGTGCGCATTCATATCGAGTGCAAATAAATGTGCAAATCAACACAGAGAGCTTGACTTGGTCATTTTGGGTGGGAACTATTTTTCAGTGCGGAAGGACATGGCCGAATCACGCAGCACGCTGCCAGGGGAATCCCAGTTACGCACCGGGAAGGGAGTTCCCCTGTTGCACAACGTGGTGCGTGATTCGGCCATGTCCTTCCGCACTGAAAAATAGTTCCCACCCAAAATGACCAAGTCAAGCTCTCCATGTTGATTTGCACATTTATTTGCACTCGATATGAATGCGCACTACACAGAAAGTAATTGGGAAAAGCATCGAGCAAATTAATTCCTTTTGGCCGAAATCTTTCTCTGGCGACGTTAGCCTCCAGTCTAAGGCGGAGGAGCAGCAGCTCGCGCGGCGGTCAGTGCTGACAGACTCAATGGCTGGGTGAGCAGGAAAATGCTTTTCATCACTTGTTTTAGTCTCTGGACTGTGGGGAGATGCCCAAATTTGACCTGGGGGTGGCATATCCCTTTAAAGCCCCAGTGTGTAGGATTTGTGGCGCATAGGTGGATGGTGCTATTGCACTTTCTGTTTTAGCTACGGCAGACCTCGAGGGTCACCCGCGCACGAGCCGCGCGGTCCCGTTTTTTTTTTTTTTTTTCCTCATGAAAACACACATTCCTGATCATGTACCATGACACTCTACACATCAAATGAAACCTTACAGTCTCCTCTTTTTGACTATGCAATTCATTTCCCTGCACAACAAACACGAGCACATGGGGCTTTTATACGGAAAAGCACAAAACGAGGTTAGCTTACCTTAGAATGCTTTGCACAGGTCAAACTCTGTATTTCACCATAAACTTGCTCTCAATTTGTCTGTAAGGATCCAGCGAATAAAATCCAGTAAAACAATTTAGTCCAAAACACGTGTTAGATCCATTACGAGTCTGATCCGGCAGCATGCTTGTGTTGTTTACCCAAATCCACGAGCCTTGCCGAAGGCGGAGCCCAAATGTCCTTCTGCGGCTCTCGTATTCAAAATGGCTGCCTCTGCATGGGGAAGATCCCCCTTTTATGTGACTATATCTAAGTCCAAAAGAATACTTTGATTTCATGATGGAAGTGAAAAGGCATGGAAAACAATGTATTTTTGAATGGGTATCTTCAATTTCAGTAATTAACGGGTAAAAATCTTACACACTGTCCCTTTAACTTAGGCTTTTATCTGAGTTTTGTTTAACACAATCTGAAAAAACTGACTTTACAACTGGAGTTAAAAATATGAGCTGATTTGTGCTGTTAAACATGTTCCTCTCAAATAACATTACAGTCATAAGTTAGCTAGCATTAGCCAACAACTGTTTTTGCAGAAAATCTAATACCTAAACAGGACCATGAATGTTTAT
This sequence comes from Paratrypauchen microcephalus, assembly GCA_036785185.1. Taxonomy (NCBI): domain Eukaryota; kingdom Metazoa; phylum Chordata; class Actinopteri; order Gobiiformes; family Gobiidae; genus Paratrypauchen; species Paratrypauchen microcephalus. Next base: position 6,251,427 of record JAVJIX010000021.1, on the reverse strand, counting down.
ATTGATCACAGCCTCCTATGTGTTTTTAAATCCATTTTTGTATTTTTTTTTCTTTCAGATTAGTCTATTTTAAAACTTTTTTTGGCAGTGTTTGCAAATGTGTGCATTGTGTCACCATGGTAACTTCAGACTTAAACAAACAGACAGATCCCCCCCAGCGTCACTGCAAAGAAGAAGAAGAAGAAGAAGAAGACACACTTTATTGATCCCCGTAGGGAAATTATTTCTCTGCATTTGACCCATCCTTCAGGAGCAGTGGGCAGCTCGTCTTTCAGGCGCCCGGGGACCCATCTCCATGATCTTATTGCTAGGCTTGGTCAGGACCTAAGCTGGAGGATTTTACCTGGAGCATGTTTTGGGTTGATGGGGGAAACCGGAGTGCCCGGAGGAAACCCATCCAGACACGGGGAGAACATGCAAACTCCACACAGGGCGACCCGGGGATCGAACCCAATATATGAGTATGAAACAAAATAACTAGCAAAACAGGTGGACTTTGTTCCGGATGGACAATGCAGAGGCCATGCTGTGTGGATGCATGCTTTAGTTCTCATAGTTCAAAGTCAGCTTTATTGTCAAAAACCATATGTACAGCACTGGGCAAAATAAGCTAGAATCCGGACGTGTTTGGACTGGATATTTTATATGACACGCCACATATCCGGACCAGATTTTCACGATATCCTTATTTCTTGAGAATCCATGAAAATATTGACGTATCTGGACTCCGGATTTCACTGGGTACAATATCTGTTCGTATCCGGAGATATTTTGGCACTCGTGTCTCTCTGTAGCCAGCTCGCTACACGCCCATGTGATCCCCGGACTGCCCTCAGGGCTGAGCGAGCGAGTATGCGCCGTCTCGACTGCAGACTGAGTCGCCACTCGCCACACTCCGAACCGCACTTGCTGAATTTGGGAAACGCAGCAATGTTAGCCGTGCTCCTGGCGGACAAGCGGTCACGTTTTGATGGGGAGGTGAACAATCCCACTATCAGAGATGTTTTAAGGTAAGTTGAAATATGAGAATTGCTATTTGGCGGGTGAATGTTTGGCGTTAGCTACACAGTTAGCCTGCCATTCGTTGATAACGTGGAATGACAAGCTGGTTGATGGAATGATTGGGACATAATGTATCATCAGTAATATGAATGTATAACATGTAACGGCGTCGATGTCTGATTTTCGACATACGCAGGGGATGAATTTCAAAATCCCACTTGTGTAAAAATGGAGAGTAATCTGCTAGCTAAATGTAGCCTTCTAGCTAGCGTGAAACTGCGATCTATCTTTTTGTAGCAGCTAGCCTACATACAGTAGGTTTCCCACCCAAGTGTTCAGCGTAATAATCTGTGGGTAAAAATACGCTATTTCTTAGTCCATTACCATACAAACCAACTGGGGGCTTTGTGAAATTGGGTGGGTTTTAGAGCCGCCAGGAGACTTGAAGGTAATATGTAGGATTGTGGCCAGAGTAGGTAAGTACATTGCAACTGTGCTGCTTATTTCCAAAATCTTTTCATGATTATTATTTAGTCAAAGTAAATAAGTAAATAAAAGTAAATAAGTAATAAAATTATAGTTACTAGTATGACCAAGTAAGTAATAAATAAAATTATAGTTACTAGTATGACCAAAGTAGTTCTGCAGATTAAAAAATGTCTATTACTGGAAATTCAAAATGACAGACATGGAAAAGATTTCTTTCCTTTCCCAGTCAAAATTAATACTTAGAATTTGATGGTGGTGGTAAGTATTCATGAAAAGGTAACATTTGTGAATGAGCAGCATGCATTCTGGAAATAAACTACCTTTTAAACATGTGTGTGACAAAGCGGATCAGTCATTGCTCTTGCCCCAAGATAGATGTAGCTAATCGCAAACATTACAAAAGACAATGAGATGTTGAAATTAATGTTTCTGAATGCTGCAGGGCAATCGGTGACCTTCGCAGTTCAGTGGATGACCTGAGAAAGGAACTGAGGACCATGCAGGATGCCATGATGCAGCAGCAACACTCCTGCATGACCCAGGAGAACCACAAAGTCCCTTTGGAGTTGGCGGTAACACTTGATTGTGTGTTTTTGAGAATAGGACACAAACTGGACTCATGTATGTCCCATAACTAGGCTGACATCATTATCCACTGTTTCTTTCTATATTGGTCGTCTTAACCACATACAGTTGTATAATGATTTTTCTTATTCAGGCACGGGTGAGGCGCTTTCACTGTGGGCTTGGGGAACTGCAGTGGATACCCTTATAAATGAACATATACCAGTGAGTGAGCCTACGAGTCTCCAATGCTGGCCAGCCCACACGTGTGTAAAGTTCACAGTGGTGTGTGCGAGGGTTACAGTTTGTGATGAACCTCAGAGAGGCATGATACACACAATCTAACACTTGCGCTTATAAAGAAAGCAGGGTCCATCACTGGTGTGTTTTAGTACTGTGGAGCAAATCTTAAAGGAGTGGGTGATTGAGAGGTGAATAGGGAGAAGTGTAAGGATGATCACCCACTGTACATCATGTTCACTAAACGTGGTAGGAGCCAAAGGCTCCTCCTACCTAGGTGCTCCACTAGATTTAGGAGGTCTTTTGTTCCTGCAGCAGTCAGACTTTTCAACAATAGCTGAGCACTATTTTAATGTTGTGGTTCTTTTTGTATTTCTATGATGGGATGTCACTTATTTATTTTTAGCTCTTTATTTTTTATCTGTTACACTAACTTGTGTAATTGTCTTACTATTGTGTGTGTATATGTTGTATGAATGGTCAGGTGGCATAATTTCCTCTTTGGGGATTAATAAGGTCTACTTAATCACTCAAAAGTCTGTTAACTCTACTTCTTACTGTCTTGCAGAAGCTTGAAATAGGTTCTATGAACACCTGAAGGCCCCCCAAAAAATGGACCTAGCTGGGAGGACCGATGAAGTAAAGAAGAAAAAAATGAACAGCCGACGTGACTGGGTAGGTAAAACGACCCCCAACACACCTCACACTGGCATCACACCCTGATTAAGGCCGTAGAGCTGATTCACATTGGTGATTTTATTAGCCCACATAAAAGATTGTTTTGGACTTTTTACAGTAAATCAACTCAAGTGCCTTTTTATTTTTTGTTGGCATCACTATCTTTGATCACTGCTTGACCAAAGAAAAAAAAATCCAGTTGATGGTTGTGAAATTCTTCCTGGCTGCCATGAACTATTATTTGGGTGCAAGCATTGAAATTAAGGTAGGTCTGCATTCTACATTCTTTTGAAATGTGTTGCTTAATATTGCCCTCTTCTGTGTAGCTTTTCAAGCAGCGGCTTCAGGTGGCCAAGGACCTCCTTGATGTTGATGACCTGCAGTATCTGAAAGGAGCAGAACTCTATTCAACCGCACGCCGGGAGTTAAAGTTAAAGGTATTCAATCACATTTTCACAGACGAACTTTGGGCGCATCTCATTAAAGGGACAAATATTTACCGTGAACAGACCGAACGTGATCACACTCCAGCAAGGGCAAAGACGCTTAAGTGGTCGAATGTAACTGTCCCTGAAATGAAGACGTTTATTGGGCTATCGGCATGGGTCTACTTGTTCTGCCTGCACAGAGAGATTATTGGAGACACACCAAAAATCTCGTCAAGACTCAGTTCTCTGACGCCATGGCAGATTCTATGCTATATGGAGGTAAGAACTAAAATACTGATTGATTGTGATAATTATGTAATAACAAACGGTGATTATTAATATTATCATTGCAAATTACATTTTTTCTAATTATGTAGCATTTCATGTTTACATCTTTGGGCATAATGATGAGAGAGGTATTGGTATTATGCATTGAACTTTTATTCAACCATAATCATGCATACAAATATAATACAAAAATAGATACATACCATCATACAAATACAAGCTGTAACACAAGAGAACAATGTAATTTACAGTACCTGTAGACATTTAAAAAATACATAATATTTTTATTCATCACATACACATAGTTTGCGGTGCCATCTTATTACAATAGACCGAATATCTCACAAAGCCACAGTACAATGTAAATTATGCTGTTTTATATTATACTTTCATCCAAAGTGACTTTCCTGTGTCTGTTTCTGCATTTTCAGCCAATCGAAGGCAACGGAGCCATCCAGCAACAGGTGGAAGTGCCAGCTTGCCTTGCAGATTATCAAAAAAATATGAAAGGTTTGTTTGCCTTTTTGGTTTTATGGCAAAATATGTGACTATATAATTATTTATTATGTATATTTCCACTGTTGCCTTGTGAGTGTGTAATGTGTGCTGTGTGTTCCAGGCGTCGATCTGCTTGATCAAATGGTTGGCTACTATGGGTTCCAGCATCGAACGAAGAAGTGGTGGAGGCGAGTGTTTTTCTTCTTGTCTGTGTCCTGCCAAAATGCATACATCGCTGCAAGACCTGCCTTCAGCAGAAAGTACAGAGGGTACAAGAACTGGCTGGAGGAACTTATCACACCAATGACAACAAGGGCTGTTCCTGTGACCTCTCCTCCTTCTCCATCTTCTCTTCCTCCTCCTCCACCCGACTGTAGGACGTTTGGGGGCCATAGTAGCCACACCACCTCCACAACATGACTGTGGAAAGATATATGACAAGCGCAAGCTGTGCCGGGAATGTCAACTGGTCCCAGAGAACGAGAAAGTAGGTGGGCCAACAGTCTTTGGATGCAAACAGTGCAAACTACCTCTGCACATTGAGTGCTTTGGCAAGCACTATCGCTGGTATATGTAAGGGATGTAACCTGTGCAGTATGTAGTGCACTTCATCTTACTGCCTTATGGCCTTGGGACACTTTATTTTTTACAGTTTGACCTGAATAAGAGCTGTTCTTTATTTCTTAAAACTTGAAAATATTGTGCACTGTACATGTTGTGACTGTTTTCTTTTATTTTTTCCATATTATTGTGTTTCTGGATTATTTTATATTTTTTTCTTAAGGTGTAGAATAATAAGACACAGTTCTCATGAAACCCACAAGTGTAAGCTTTCAAATACTTTTGGAATTTTGTCTCTGTGCTTCAGAGGCTGAGAAATCACTTATTTAATAGTCGTTGACATTGTTGAATTTCCAGGAAAAACCTCAGGATCTCGCCCTTAAGATTTTCAGGCCTTTTTCCCCAGGCGTTTTAGGTCTAAATGGGTTAATAAAGACAACTTTATCAAACACAACTTTATCAAACGTTCTTGTCTGTTGTATAAATTGTATTAGTGACATTGGCAGAGGTGGAAAAATGCAGAAAAAATGTGATCTAAGTATCTTTACTTGCTTAAAGCCTACTGAATTAAAAGTACCCATCTAAAAATCTACTTGAGTAAAAGTAAAACAGTACTTGTTAATGTATTTTGAGTAAAAAAAAAAATACTTTAAATTGGTTACATTTTTCCATGACCTCTAAAGTTTGTCAGCTGTGTAGACTTAGCTTTTTCAAAGTAATTGTGATGAATTTTTAGTAATGCTAATCTGTTTGTCATTTTGGTCAATGTCTGCTATTTTAAAATAACTAAGGCATATAATTAAAATATTAACCGAGTTACCAGCCGCCTAGTCAGTAGTACACTGTAAAACATTGGTATATAAATGTATGAAAATGTTGCATGGTCATAAGGCTATGGGTTTCACGGTACAGTAGCCTATAAATAAAGCTCCCTAGTGAATGCTAGCTTGAGTATCCTGACATATCCGGAGGTGAGCACAGTACCAGAACGTGACGTATTCGGAGATATACGAACAGTGAATACGTGAAACACGGACGATATCCAGTAAGTATCCGGAGAACCGGATATGTAGCGTGTCGACACAGTGCCATTCCGGAGTTAGGAAATGCTCCGTATACGAGAACTGACACCAACGTATCCGGAGCGTGTCAATCCGAATATCTACAGATATTGTGAATATCCTGGGATATACGACTACAAACACCCCCGGAAACAATGCCATTTTTCCCAGTGCAGGTTGCACACACAGGATTTGAAATTGCAGCGCCCCCTAGGCCCACAGTGAACATAAAACATCTAATAAACAAGACACTAAACACCATGACTAAAACATCACATATACACGTAGCGAAAGTACAGTAGACATAGGCGGTGGTATATAATAGGCTACTTTGCTGCAACTCCTTACCATATGAGTAAGAAAGTACATAGTAAAAATGCTGTTATCAACCACTGATCATCATTATAAAGCACTTGTCAAACACTATCACGGCTGTTATACCTGTTTTATATGATGAGTGAATGAAGTTCCTTAAGGGGGATGTCCGCCTTGTCCTTGGTTGAATGGTGGTGTTAGAATGACAGAGCTGCTGTTCCAGTGATGATAATGCCCCACTTCATCTCCACAGCTCCACAGAGCTGGCAGGTCAGGAGCTTGTTTGGGGAAAAGCCAACAGTGGACCATGAAGAGACGTCATAATGTATCCAACAAAAACAGCTTTAAACAAGGGTTGTGAAGAACTGAAAAAATAAAACCTGAATAGACACTTGTTTTATAGTCGGACAATCTTTTATTGCCATACAAAACTGAAATTGTTTACTTTAATTATAACAAGCATTATTAATTCAGTTATTTCTAGTGATTTTTAGTTATTACTTTTTTTGTATAATTATTATTTGTTTATTTGGTTAAGACAGTACACACACCATACTGTAGCCATGGGTTGAACTCTTACTCATACACTTGCATCTGTCCAGTGTCTCTTATGCACCTTTATGCACAAGGCTCAGCCCCACTTAGTTTCTGAGATCGAACAAGATTTGACATTCTCACAGTTGTATGGCCTCAAAAACTTTTAATAACGATATGCATGCATATATTTTAGAGGAGTGTGTATAGAATCCCTGTCGTTCATATTTTGTCATATTTTATAGGAGGTTTCTCTGGCCAGTGAAAAAGAAGGGCACTTTTCCTACCATCTTATAGTATACAAAGAACAACAAGTGCAAGTGAAAGAAATAACAGTATAAACAAATTTGACACATTATTTAATAATGCATTAGTTGAATGTCTGGTATTTTATGTTAAGAACACACGTAGTAACAAAACTGTCAACAGGTCATAGACCACTAAATAATTCAATGTGACAAACACAATGAAATGCCAGTTAGGATTTGTGAGAGAAGGTGCTGAGCTGGTGCAACAGTTCTGTGTGCAGACCATCCCTGCAGGGCTAGCACTCGCTCAGATACACCAGCTGGAAATGGTACATGGCAGCGCTTATATGAAGCAGAATATATCTTGCTCTTCTGTCATTTATTCCCCGCATATTGTCACACGCCTCACGTGCACACGGGAATGGCTGAGTAATTAACATTTAAGAGGCTGATTACAGTATGTTTCTTGTGATTGTAATGGGAGAGGATCAGGAAGCAGATGTCAGATCCTGCCAACATGTCATCCACGTCCCCCGCAGTGACGGCTCAGCAAGGGAGAGGATCTCAAATCATGGTATAATTTATGTGCATTTTAACAGCCAAAGTGTCTGCTCTCATCGAAAACACATAGGGGCATGAGACAATGGAGGTTTACAACAGGAAAAACTTGTTCCAATAGTGTCCCCTTGTGGCTGAAGTGGTTCTGTACCTGTATTCCAATGCAATTAAGTCGAGAGCAAATGTTTTGGCTCTTTGTAACTATATAGTAATTACATTGCAATTAATAGCATTAAAAAAATAATAATAACAATGCTACTACTACTACTACTACTACTGCTACTACTACTACTGCTACTACTACTACTACTACTACTACTGCTACTACTACTGCTACTGCTACTACTACTACTACTACTACTGCTACTACTACTGCTACTGCTACTACTACTACTACTACTGCTACTACTACTACTACTACTACTACTACTACTACTACTACTACTAATAATAATAATAATATAATAATAATAATAATAATAATAAGCAGTAGCTCAGTTGGTAGAGCATATGCCTCGTGATCCAGGGGTTGGCGGTTTGAATCCCTCTTGACGGGTTGACCGCATATGATCCCAGCTCCCACAGATGAGCGCTGCCATTGTGCCCTTGGGCAAGACACTTAACCCCACCTCACCCCCAGTGTCTGGACATTGGTAGCCCCCATGGTAGAAGATAAATCAAGGCCTGTTGTGACATGAGCCGTCCTCCTGTGGACCCACCACCCACGGAAGGATTCATGGGGGCTGGTGCATTGTGTTCTGGGCAGCAGAACACTGCTTGGACTGCTGCCCCCGCGACCCAGAAAATGGAAAAGCGGAAGAAAATGAATGAATGAATGAATAATAATAATAATAATAATAATAATAATAATAATAATAATAATAATAATAATAATAATAATAATAATAATAATAATGCATAGTATTTTATAGCACTTTTTCAGACATTAAAAGTCACTTTACTATTTCATATGTTATTCATTCCACACCTAGTGGTGGTAAATTACTAATGTAGCCATAGCTGTCCTGGGGCAGACAGACGGAAGTGGGTTTGCCAATTGTGCCATTGGCCCCTCCCACCACCACCACTCTCTCTCACAAACATCCCCAGCGGTCTCCCATCCAAATACTAAGCAGGCCCAGCCTTGCTTGCCTTCTGAAATGTCAAGATCAGATTTACCATATTTCAAACTTACAGTATTGTCAGATACCTCTCCATGAGACAAATACAGCTTTTTCACTCAAGCCATGCCATTGTGATTTTATTAAGATGAACTGAGTAAGTTTTCAGGTGAGTCTATTCTCTATAAACAATACTAAAACTTATGAATTGAATCAATGAAAGCTATTGATAAGCGTATAGCATACTGTGAAACATTCCACTCATTCACAAATGAGTAATAACTTGGCTTACTGTAATTCTGTCCCTTTAAAACAGTATCTACAAAAATAGTGTAGAGGCCAAAGTACAGTTCATGTCAGTTTGAATTGGATTTAATGTTAAAAATGTAGATAATTTTATTTAAGTTAATAATTCATTTGGAAGTTCATGTAGTGGTTAAAATGTTGAGTGATACTTTAAAAGGGTTGAAAACATAGAATTATTATTATTGGAATTCATGTGCTTGTGATGTATGACACATGTTGATAAGTGGTGTACTGTCACTTTAAGAGCAGGCCAATTTCAGCTACGTTAGCTTGTTTTTCAGAGCTTGAGAGCCACGGAAGCGTATGGTTTTCTTACCTGCCGCTGTTTACTTTTTTGTGTTATTAGTCAGCTCACGTTCTTTCTTTTTGTTTTGTAATTTGAAACTAAGGAATAAACCATGAAGATTTTTCATTTTTTATATCAAAACGTTTCAGCTGTGGATTTTTTGAGCTGTGTTGCTGAATTAATATACACTGCCAATGGGATTAGCTGCTTGGAGTTATATTAAACAGTCCGTAGTGTAAGCCATCACATATTTTCAAGCTCTCAAACCTCTTTATTAGTAAGAAAACCTGCTTGACATTGGACAACAAGCCTTTGGAGAGGTTTGCGGAAACTGGAAAGTGAACACAGATTAAACGAGGAACTCGCATTCTCAACAAGCATGATTATGCGCTGTGCACGTGGCTGGTGAGTGCTCAGTGGATCTCAGTGAGTTTGTCGTCTCTGCTGCGTGGTTGTTGCAAGTGGAATCTGTTAAAACAACGGACTATTAGAGCAATCATGACGGACACAGAAGCAGGAAACACGGTAAGCCCAACTGAGGAAATGCGAGTGGCTAAACCAACGTATAAAGCATTGGAATATAATCTGCAAAGGAAAATAAGCTCCAGAAGAGCCATACTAGGACAAATTACTGAGAAAAGGAACGAATTGCATGCTTTAATGGATAATGATGCAAATGTGGAAATCATAAAAAATGAATTGTTGCCCAAGTATGAAGCACAGATAAAGGAATTCAGTAAGATAAATGAAGATGTTAAACACTTATTCTGTCAGATTGAATGCGTAGAAAGTATGAACGCAGATCAAAGGGATTGGTTTGAGCCAAGAAATAATGAGCATAGAGAATTTGTGCAAACGGTGAATGCATGGATACTGGATGCAATACTACGCAGAGAAGAAGCTAAACAGGTTAGCGATGAGATACAGCCTGAAGATAGTGTGTCAGTCACATCTAGGAAGAGTAGAAAATCTAAGTCTGTCTCTACTACCTCTTCAGCATCGTCAGCTCGTGCTGAGCGCTTAAAGGTTGAATTAGAGAGAGCTGCTTTGTTAGCCAAGTCAGCTACATTGAAACAAAAACAGGCTTTAGAGGAGTATGAACTACGGCTCAAAGTTGAAAGAGAAGAGTTGGAGTTACAAGCAGGGCTCGCTGTAACGGATGCACAATTAGCCGTGATAAATAAATATGAAGGTTCAGATGTGTCAAGTAGAACCAAAGGCAGTAGGTTGAACGAACTGATGTCTGCTCCAAGGAAACGTGATCTTAACCATGATAAGAGCAGTGTAGCCAGCAATGGAACGTGGCATAACTACACTATTGGAAGAAGCGCAGATGCAAGACAAATTCCTGTCGCACTAGAAGGCAATGCTGTAAATACAAACAATCTGGTCACTGTCATGCAGCGTCAAAATGACATCACTGAAAGCCTAATAAAGCAACAAAGGCTGTCTACCTTGCCATCACCGAACATTCCAGTTTTCAAGGGAGATCCATTAGAATACCGTCTTTTCATGAGAGCCTTTGAGCACCGCATAGAAAGCAAGACTGAAAACAGCAAAGATCGGCTTTACTATCTAGAACAGCACACAAATGGGCAACCTAATGACTTAGTGCGTAGCTGTTTTCATATGGACCCAGATCAGGGCTACCCTGAAGCTAAGAGACTGCTAAATGAACGCTTCGGTGATAAATATAAGATATCCATGGCATACCTTGACAAGGCTTTAAACTGGCCTATCATAAAACCAGATGATGCCAAGTCACTTGAGGCATATGCTCTCTTTCTAACGAGCTGTAAAAATGCAATGTCAGATTTGGAGTACTTAGAAGAGATGGAAAATGCTGCTAACATGCGTGCAATCATCTCCAAGCTCCCATACAGGCTGAGAGAGAGATTCAGGAGTGTGGCCATAGACATTCAGAAAAAGCAAGATCGACGAACAAGGTTCAAAGACGTAGTGTCATTTGTCACTACACAGGCTGAGATGGCAGCACACCCTGTGTTTGGTGAAGTCTCAGGACAAACAAAGCACCAGCCTGAAAGGTCATTTGGAAGAAAAAGGGTCACAACACTAGCCACTGAAGTAAAAGAACAGAAAGCAGATAAAGATGTTGTTGGTGCTGAGAACAAGAAAGCTCACGAGAAAGGACAGAACACTGACAAAGCTTTAACGAAACCTTGCATCTTCTGTCAAGGAGATCATACCATGGAACAATGTAAGAAACTTCAAAGAAAGCTGCACAAAGAAAAGCTTGAATTCCTTAAGAGCAAAGGACTTTGCTTCAGTTGTCTTAGAGGAGGACATATGAGTAATGCTTGTAAAGAGAAGAAGAGCTGTCAGATATGTACAGCATCACACTCTACACTCTTACACATAAGGCATAAACCTAAAGACTTACTGAAGGAAGAGGCTTCAAGGGAGGAGTCAAAAGAGGAGTCAAAAGAAGAGTGTTCAAAGGAAGAGCAGAGTGTGGTCAGTGGATTTGTGGGTGCAGGGGAAGCATGCTCTCAGACTGGGGCCGGGGGTGCAGGTTGTGTCCTTGCCATCGTTCCTGTGAGAGTAAAGGCAAAGAAAGGCAATAAGGTGCTGACTTGTTATGCATTCTTGGATCCAGGGAGTAATGCCTCTTTCTGCACTAACAAGCTAGCGAATGACCTTCACCTACAAGGAAAAAATGTGAACATCCTACTCACCACCATGGGAGACCAAAGGACGGTCTCATGCAAAATCGTGCCAGACCTAGAAGTGAGTGGTCTAGAAAGCGACGATTTTATTGAGCTTACAGGCGTTTTTGCACAAAAGGCAATACCCGCTACTAAGGACAACATTCCAACCCAAAAGGACGTGGATAGGTGGCCACATTTACGAGGTGTACGAATTCCATCAATCGAAGCGGATATTGGTCTTCTGATTGGGACTGATGCAGCAAAGGCTTTGGAGCCAGAAGAGGTAATCCGCAGTGTCAAGGATGGGCCGTATGCAATACGTACAGCTTTGGGATGGACAGTAAACGGACCACTGCGGGAGAACACCAGAAGTTGGACAAAGAGTGGATACCCGCAGATCCAGATGAATCGGATCTCAGTGGCCCGACTTGAAGAATTGTGGACTCAGCAATTCAAGTATGATTTTCCTGAGAATGCTCAAGGAGAACAGTTAGAAATGTCTAAGGAAGACCAACTGTTTATGGACAGAGTCTCTAAGTCCACAAAGCTGGTCAACGGGCACTACGTTATTGGTTTGCCATTGAAGAACAAAGATGTGAAAATGCCCAACAACAGAGCAATGGCAGAGCAGAGAGCGCTTAACCTGAAAAAGAAGCTTCAAAGAAATCAGACATTCAAGGAGGACTACGTCAGCTTCATGAATGATATGATAACTAAGGGCTACGCAGTAAAGGTCCCAAATGAAGAACTAAAGCGGAATGATGGAAAGGTGTGGTTTATTCCGCATCACGGTGTTTACCACCCTAAAAAGCGCAAAATTCGGGTAGTATTTGACGGTGGTGCTTCATATCAAGGAACGACACTCAATGAACAACTACTGCAAGGGCCTGACATGACAAGTAGTCTGGTTGGTGTCTTAATTAGATTCCGTCAAGAGCCAGTTGCATTCATGGCAGATGTGGAGTCTATGTTCCACCAGGTCCAGGTCCCACCAGAAGATGCTGACCTCTTCAGGTTTTTGTGGTGGCCGGACGGTGACATCTCAAAGGCGCTGCAAGAATATAGAATGGAGGTGCACTTATTCGGAGCCACTTCCTCACCCAGCTGCGCAAGTTATGCATTGAGAAGGTGTGCTGAAGACAACAAGAACATGTTTGATACAGTAGTAGTGGATACAGTATTAAATAATTTTTATGTAGACGACTGTTTGAGATCTGTCGCCAATGAACAAGAAGCAATCACACTGCTCCACGACTTGAAATCCATGTGTCAAACAGGAGGCTTTAAACTGACAAAATGGACAACCAACAATCAAAATGTGTTGTTAAACATTCCACATGAGGACCGTGCAACAGAAGTCAAGGATCTCGATCTTGATCAGGATTCACTCGCCATCAAGAGAGCTTTGGGAGTACAGTGGTGTATCCGGTCAGATCAGTTCAAGTTTCAGGTGAACATAGAACAAAGGCCTCTCACCAGGAGAGGAATTCTGTCTACAATGAGTTCAGTCTACGACCCATTGGGAATGTTGTCACCAGTCATACTGCCTGCTAGAAACATCCTGCAAGAATTGTGTAGACAAAGAATAGGCTGGGACGACACTGTGCCAGAACATTTTGCACAACTATGGACAAAGTGGACTGAGGAACTCCAACAGCTCACTGACTTTGGAGTGATTCGGTGCTTTAAGCCACCTGAATTTGGGAAAACAGTGCAAGCTCAACTGCATCACTTTTCTGACGCGTGTGAAACAGGCTATGGTACTGTTACCTACTTAGTTCAGAAGAATAGCAGTAATCAAATACACTGCTCATTTGTCTTGGGAAAGGCAAGGGTTGCCCCTCTTAAACCAACAACCATCCCACGGTTGGAGCTAACGGCGGCTGCTTTAGCTGTGAAAGTGGATATTATGCTGAAGAAAGAGCTACAGTTGCCACTGTTGGATTCCAAGTTTTGGACAGACAGTACTGCCGTGCTCAAGTACATAGCAAATGAGAACATCAGATTTAAGACATTTGTAGCAAACAGGATTGCCATAATTCTGCAAGCATCAAAAGTGCATCAGTGGAGCTACGTCAACACTCAGTTGAATCCTGCTGATTACGCCTCTAGGGGACAAAGGGCGAGTGTCTTCATGCAGAACAAAGTCTGGATTGCAGGGCCTGTCTTCCTTAGTAAACCAGAGGGGGGATGGCCAGACAAACACGATCACTTAGAAGAGCTCACGGCTGAAGATCCTGAGGTCAAGAAAGGCATACTCGTTAATGCTACTACAGTAGAAGAAGGCACTGATGCAATGGAAAGACTAATTCAATATTTCTCTTCATGGATACGTCTCAAGAAGGCTGTGGCATGGCTCACACGACTCAAGGGAACCCTGGTGAACCTGTCAAGGAAGAGAAAGGAAATGAATGGAGTGTACAGTGATCAACAACAGGTGAACAGGGAGATGTTGAGCTACAAAAGGAGTCTCAAGCAGACTTACCTAGCCATGGATGATCTGCGACAAGCTGAGATGGATATCATTACCCATTGTCAGCAAAGTAGGTTCAAGGATGAGATATCTGCTCTTCGGAAGAAGGACTCTATTAAGAAGAGTAGTCGAATCCTCAAACTGAATCCGCAACTTGAAGAGGGAATACTTCGTGTTGGAGGGAGGCTCAGTCGAGCATCCATGCCAGCTGAAGCTAAGCATCCGATGATCCTCCCTAAGAACCATCGTGTGGCTGATCTGATTCTCCAGGATGCACATGAGCGGCTGGGACACAGTGGACGTAATCATGTTTTGTCTCATGTACGTCAAAGGTACTGGATTATAGATGCTCCCTCATCAATCAGAAGAATGCTGTCTCGGTGTACTATCTGTCGAAGACAACATGGTGCAACAGGCACACAAATGATGGCAGACTTGCCAAGAAACAGAGTTCTACCAAACGAACCACCCTTCACCAGAACTGGTGTAGATTTGTTTGGGCCATTCAACATCAAGCGTGGAAGATCATTTGTTAAGAGATATGGAGTGATATTTACCTGCCTTGCGTGTCGTGCAGTCCATATAGAAATGGCAACATCATTGGAAACGGACTCCTTTATTCAAGCTCTGCGTCGCTTCATTGCAAGAAGAGGTCAGGTGAAAGAAATTAGATCCGATAACGGGACCAACTTTGTTGGAGCTGATCATGAGCTCAGAAAAGCAATAAAGGAGTGGAATACTTCACAAATTGAGAACAGCTTGCTCCAACGTGACATCACGTGGTTATTCAATCCACCATCTGGATCTCACCACGGAGGTGTGTGGGAGAGAATCATCCGTTCTATCAGGAAAATCATGGGTGCCACACTGAGAGAACAAAGCTTGGACGAAGAAGGTCTTCAGACTTTCTTCTGTGAATGTGAAGCCATCCTGAATAGTAGGCCTATTACTACGCCTTCTAATGACATTAGTGATCTGGAAGCTCTTACCCCACAGCACTTACTTCTGCTCAAGACTAACCCCAGCTTACCACCAGGTCTCTTCCGTGAGGATGATATTTACGCACGAAAGAGATGGAGGCAAATCCAGTATATGAGTGATCTGTTCTGGAAACGGTGGGCCAGAGAATACCTGCCTCAACTGCAGAAGAGACAGAAATGGAATCATCCAACACGAAACTTCAGCCTGGGAGATGTAGTGTTGATCATTGATGAATCAGCCCCTAGGGGATCATGGCTGATGGGAAGAATTGTTAAGACTATGGAGGATGAACATGGAATCGTCCGCAAGGTTCGAGTCAAGACGAAGACAAATGAACTTGAGAGGCCGATAACCAAACTATGCTTACTTCAAGAAGCAGTATGAGAAGGACTGTTACTGGGTTTATTTAGAAGAAAAAACTTTTTGTGTTGTAATTGTTTCTAGGATAGAAAGCAATTAGGGGCCGGGTATGTAGAGGCCAAAGTACAGTTCATGTCAGTTTGAATTGGATTTAATGTTAAAAATGTAGATAATTTTATTTAAGTTAATAATTCATTTGGAAGTTCATGTAGTGGTTAAAATGTTGAGTGATACTTTAAAAGGGTTGAAAACATAGAATTATTATTATTGGAATTCATGTGCTTGTGATGTATGACACATGTTGATAAGTGGTGTACTGTCACTTTAAGAGCAGGCCAATTTCAGCTACGTTAGCTTGTTTTTCAGAGCTTGAGAGCCACGGAAGCGTATGGTTTTCTTACCTGCCGCTGTTTACTTTTTTGTGTTATTAGTCAGCTCACGTTCTTTCTTTTTGTTTTGTAATTTGAAACTAAGGAATAAACCATGAAGATTTTTCATTTTTTATATCAAAACGTTTCAGCTGTGGATTTTTTGAGCTGTGTTGCTGAATTAATATACACTGCCAATGGGATTAGCTGCTTGGAGTTATATTAAACAGTCCGTAGTGTAAGCCATCACATATTTTCAAGCTCTCAAACCTCTTTAAATAGCTTAAAATGCAAAAATACTATGAAACTCAACAGTGACTGCCTAGAAGTGGTATAAAGATTTGTAAGCACTTAAAATGTTTTTAAGTTCAATAAATTCCCCCATCAACCCAAAACATGCACCACAGGTAAAATCCTCCAGCTTAGGTCCTGACCAAACTGAAGCAACAAAATCATGGAGATGGTCCCCGGGCGCAGTAACGTGCTGCTCACTGCTCCTAATAACAGGATGGGTTAAATGCAGAGAAGAATTTCTCCTGTGTGAGATCAGTAAATAAAGTCACTTCTTCTTCTAAATAGGAGGAATGAAACTTGAAGCTGAAATCTTGAGTCCCCTTGAGACTTTCAAAACAATTTTGGTCCCATGTGATAAGGTAATTTAACTGTGTTGAAGAGCAATGGGATGATTCAAGTATTTTCAAAAATAATAAGCAACAGATTCAGCCTCTTCTGGTCGGCATAAATGAAAAGCCCAGCCCCAGACTTAGAAACCTTTAGAAGAATTATTTATTCTGCAAAAGCGCAATGGGTACATCTAGTGGTGACACCAAACATTGCAAGGGAAACTTGAACATTTAGATATTGGTCACTAACCTAATAATAACAAATATCTGTGATGTTAATAGTGTTTATTGCATAATTTGAGATTGGATCTGTACAATATATAGAAAAGTTACTCGTCAATATATTAGCCTCAATGGGCTGCTTCTTCGGTCATTATTAAATTGTTTTTATTGATTTTTAAGCAATATTTTAACATACATAGACAATTACACAGAAGACAACAAGACAGGACAACAAATAAATAGAAAAGTAAACAAGTAAATACAAATGCATAAAAATTCTTTAAAAAGTTAAAACATTGAATTAAATTTAGAAAGAGACATTTAAGGGGGCTTTAGCGTGTGGAGTAAGTGAGATAGTTACTGACTGGTTCAGATTCGAAATAGAGTATGAATGGGTGCCATGTATTGTATTAGTTTTGAACTGATCCATTTACAGTGTGTCTTAAGTGTTCAAGCTTTAAATGGGAGAAGACTACTTCCACCCAACGCCTGTAAGATGGTGGGGCTGCCTTCTTCCAGTTAAGCAGCATTAAACTGCTTAACTGCTTCTTCCGTCATAAACATTAGGTAAACTTTAGGTAGCTATTGATGATTGATCTAGTTGTTTCTGTGCTGAGAAGGGTGACTGTGATAGTCCATCTTTTCAGGTATCCCCAGCATGCCGTCACCTACTGAAAAGTTGTAGGTTAAAACATTGTTTATGCTTACATAATTACATTACACCAAGTATTTATTTTATTTTATTTTGAACGCACTATTAGCAGTAATTGTATTACATAACTGGATATGGATATGAAGATCATGACATATTCAAAAAGTTGGCATGACTTCACTCAGCTTCACCTCTGAAAATAAAATTAAAGGGGGGAAGAACAAAAAGATAGTCACTGCACAAAATTAAAGGGGGGAGAACAAAGACAGAGCCACTGCACAAATGTACGCCCAGTGAGATGGTTTATTATTATAGAGATGACTCGACACATCCTCACTTTCAACAGGAACCCTTGGAACTATTTACTTGTCATTGGTATGGCAAACACTTTTCTGTTGATTCACTTTAAACAGCCTCTGTAAGCCATTTAAAAGTGTTGTTACTCTTACAGGTTTTAATCAAAATAAACACATTAATTAAGGAACTGCAACTTGTTAAATTGTTGTTTGATTGGCAAAAGGAGAAATTAAATTTGTCAACTGAACAAAAGTTTATTTGGTCGAATACATTTCGCAGCTCATCCAAGCTGCTTCTTCAGTTGTTGTTTGATTGTTAATGTCTCTAAAATACTGACTTAGACAAAAAATGCAATGCCTATATTTTCCTTGGTCGTCCTCTTTGTTTTCCAGAACTAAATGCTTCCTTCTCTGGGTCATAGTCAGAGTCACTGTCAGATGTAGATTTTGGTTTGTTTTTTGTCACTGTCTGCTCTTGCTTCCCTTTGTGGAAATCAATTTGGTGACCATAATCATCTCTGAAGTCCTGACTTTCATCAAAACTTTTAAAGCCAATTTCAGTTTGTTCGCATCTTAACCAGGAACTTTCTCCGAGTAAAGCTGAGGGTTTTTTAGGCCTCCCTAGTGGTCGACCAGTAGCACTTATCTTCACCTGCTGCATCTGCTCAGTGTCCTGGTTTTGTACACTGTCTGCCACTCCGTCAGAATTCTTGCTGTCAGTGTCTTTTTCCCCTGACTCCAGTGGGTGGTATCGCTGAAGATGGCTCTTCAGACTGACATTATGGTTAAAAGATTTGTCACAGTACTGACATTTATAAGGCTGCTCTCCCGTGTGCACGCGCATGTGTGACTTCAGATTGCCTGATTGGTTGAAAGTCCGATCACATGTTGGGCACTTGAAGGGCTTTGCTCCTGTGTGAATCATCATATGTCGCAGTTTGTGTTTTTTCCCAATTGCCAATCCACAAATGTCACATTTAAATTCATCTGGGCCTTTGTGTTTTTTCATGTGCTTTCTGCGTTCTGTATTTTTGGCAAATGTTACACTGCAGTCAGGACATTTGTATGGCCTTGGTTGATTCTGGTGGATCTCTTCATGTGCAAGTTTGTCCAGTTTAGTTTTAAAAGTGGCATAACAATATTTACAATAATGTTCATATGTTTCACTGTGTATGTTGCTGTGTAATTTTAGAGATAGCTGAGTCACACATCTCTTACCACAGACATTGCAGACATATGGTTTAGTTTTGTGCTCACATATGTGTTTTTGAGTACAGTAAAAGGCACCACACTCAGTGCACAGCTGCTTTTTTTTCTGAGGGGGCTTCTGATCTTCATCAAGCTCCTCTTCTTCAGAACTGTCCTCTGAAGAGGTGTCTCGTGTTACATGTTCATTTCCTTCCTCTGTCAAAGTCTGAGGAAGCCAGTCCTCATCTGAGCTCCCGTTACCTTTGTCCCCTTCCTCATCTTCTTCCGAAACATCATCTTCATCTTCATAGCTTTGGGCAGGTGCTTCTGGCTCGCTCATATACTGCTCTGTTTGGTCAGGCTAAAAAAAAGAAAGACATACAAACATTATAGCAGTGGCAAAACATTGCAATAAACAAAAACTATTACCTCAAAAGTAACCTCTATGCTTCCAGGGTGATGTGAAGTGTTTGAAATGCTTCTGTACTGAGGAGAGAACTCATCACCATTTTGGACCTGAAATGTAGAAATGCGCAAGTCAAAACAATTATTGCAGCATGTTGAAGTTGAACTGAAGTTGAAATGAACTTTTTTTGTAGTTGACTTATACATATCATAGTTAAATGAATGGACCAAAACACCAGCAGATAAAGCAGAAACCCCTCACCCAGTAAATGCCCCTGCCTGCTCCATGTTGTCCCGTTGATTCCTTGTGCACCTCAGACTCAGACTCTGAGTCCGGATCAAAGATGTAAGGCTCAATTTCACGCATTGCCATTGTAGCGCTGTTGATGTTTTTCCTATGACGTGTGGAAATGGGCAGTTCCAGTACGGGGGGAGCTGGTCTTCATAAAACAGCTGGAAAATGTAAAAAAACAAAACAAACAAAAAAAACATCCTGACACACACAAACTATTAAAGGTCCAATATTACACAAAATGAATTCTTGTGAGTTTGAACCAAAAACATACCAGGGGTTGTGTTTTGTTTCATTCACGTATGTTTGAGTAACCCTTGTTTACATATCCAAAGCTCAAAATGCACAAAATGTTCCACTTTGTGATGCCAAATAGCGGTAGTTTTGAAGCTAACGGCTACCTTTTACCTTTAATTGAGTACAGACTGACAAATCCATGGTCGAATTTATCCAAATGAATCTAGTGCAGGGGTGTCAAACATGCGGCCCGGGGGCCAGATCTGGCCCTCCAAGACCTTTAATCTGGCCCTCGGCTGATTTTCTATTAAAATACTCTAATTATATTTTAATTTTCTATTAAAATATTTGAAATTTTCTGTGCCGATTTTCTGCACAGCATAGCATAGCAGTGTCTCCAGTGCCTCTGTGCATGGTCCCTCCCACCAGAGCAGCACAAATGAAGACTAAATCTGAAATGCATACAAGTTCATGTTAAAACATTTGTTGAAATTGCATTTTTCTGCAAGGTTGTTCATAATATAATGTAATCAGACCCTCCAGGAATTTGCGATGTTGCGATTTGCAACTTCAACGCAACTTCAGCCAATCCCCGCGAATTCAGGGCGGTGTTGCAATTTTGACCAATCACCGCAACTTTCCTGCAATTTTTACTAATTGTGACCAATCACCGGCGAAGTATTGAACGCCGACCAACTTCCTTCTGTGTAGGAGACATAACTGAGATGAGGTGCACGGTGCGTTTGTGTGTGTGTGTGCGGCAGAGGCGGTGGTTCACGTGAGTGTGGGTGTGTGCACGTACGGAAATGTGTGCGTGTAAAAGCGCGCGCTCACCTGTCACACAGAGGAGAGAGTCAGGGTTGGGGTGTAGCTGTAGTTTTTGTTGAACGCAAACCATTCATTCATCTTTCACGTTAATCTGTTCATCCTGCTGGTTTCCATGAGTTCCATTTCATAACTGTCATAACTGTGTGCGCTCTTATTGTAATAAATGCACAAAACGCATATCTGGATCTCAGCGTATCTGTCACCATAGCCTCCTCTTTGCGCGTCACAAATCTGCGAGCCATAGGACCCAACCTCATATTCTCGGCGGCTAAAAGGTTTGAGTTTGGAAGCCGCAACATTCTGCCTTACTTCCGTGTGACAAAACGAAACTGCGGCCGTGTCCCCAGTTCCCAGAGCGCACAGCTCGGAGCGCGGCCCGAAGGGGGCTCAGACTGCAGTCAAGGCAGTGCACACTTGCTCAGCCCCGACTGCGGTCCGCGGACCGCTTAACGTGCGGTCTTCGGACCGCATGTTAACTGCGCATGGGACAAAAAAGAAGTGGGACAGCAGTCGTCGCGCCGGTGTTCTGGCGAAATGTGTGACGCACATGCCCTTCGGGCCACGCTCCGAGCCGCGCACTCTGGGAATTGGGACACGGCTTCTAATGGCAAAGAAACATGTCTGCGGCGCCATTTGCCCACAAAAATAACAGCAAAAGACCGCACGAAACTGTTCCCCTCCTAGTAGTAATTTATTTTCGATATTGGCAAGGTTGTTTTAGGACCATATCTGTGATCTCTGTGTCTTTGTATTATTCTTTGTCAGTAATAACTCAGTATTCAAAATATTATTCAATTTTAATTACAAAAAGCGAAAATCGCAACTATTTATCGCAACTTTCACTTCCTCCCGCAACAAAATCGCAACAAAAACCTTAAAAGCACCGTAACTTTCATCGCAACTTTTTGGAAAAGCTCCCGCAAATTCAGGCATTTTAGCCCGCAACAATCACAAAAAATGCCCGCGAAATCCTGGGGGGTCTGTGTAATTACAGTGGAACCTCACCTTACGAATGACCCAACAAACGAAAATTTCAAGTTACGAAACGCCTTCACGTCAAATTCTGGTCTTTAGATACGAATGAAATTTCAAGTTACGAAACGCGAAATCTCCAATCCAATCCAACTTTATTTATAAAGCACTTTAAAAACAACAAATCTCAAAAATTCAATTAATGCGCGCTCAGATGCACGCCCCGAAACAAGCGGAGACACAACAACACATCATCAGTATGGTAAAACTCACCTGTCTCACGACGGTCTAAACCCAGCTCACGTTCAATTAGTGAGTGAACAATGCAACACTTGGTGAATTCTGCTTCACAGTGATAGGAAGAGCCGACATCGAAGGATCACGTCGACACAGCGCAAGGCCGCGCTATACCGGAGCTGCGGGATGCAGCCGTGCCTCCTCCTCGGGGCAGAGCACGCGCGGGCCGAGCACAGGGTGATTTATTCCTGCTCCGGTCCTGGTTTAGTTCTGGTCTAGACCTGGAAGTCACATAGAACCAGCGCCCGACCCGAGCGAGACCCCGCGGTCTTGCCCACTGTTATCCATTCCTGCTCTCATCTCCTAACCGTGGTTGGGGGAGACAGGGGAGATCGTCTTCTCCAGGGCCGGAGATAGCTTTCCCTCCGGGGTTAACTCCCTTGTGGACATCACGCGCTTACAGTGGTGGAGAATGCAAGTAAAAAAAAAGGCAGTTTTGCTGCAGAGTGGGGCTTTATTGTCTCCTCGACGGAGGAGACACGGCGCGCGCGCACACACTCGCAGACTCTCTCTTCTGCACTGAGCTATAGACACAAGATAGACACATCTCACAACACCGCCTATAGAGCACCTTCCTCTTCCTGTTAGCTCACAGTGTCAGCGCCCCGGCTCTGGAGGTCAGATAGAAGCAGAGCCCGCCCCGCACCGCAAGGAGCGCGGAGACACGAGCAATGCGCTCCTCCCGCGGCACTGCCATGTTATAATAACAGGTCCAATCCAGGTTTAGTTCTGGCCAGACCTGGTTTATTCCACGTTCTTTTAGTCCTGGTCTAGTCTCTTAGCCCGCCAGGACGCAGAACACAACGTTACATTATTTAAAAAAAAATGTTACACTATAAAAAAACAACAACCTTGGAACGGATCAGGCTTTTTCCATTGAAATAGCTACTCAACTTACGAATTTTTCACGTTACGAAACCACTTCTGGTACGAATTAATTTCGTAAGGTGAGGTACCACTGTATAATGTATTTGTAATGTAATTGTAAAAGAAAAAGTTCATCACTTCTGTAATAGATTTGTGTAAATATTTGGACTTATTGCTATTTTTGGGGTATATCTGCCATGAGTTTTCTGATCCGGCCCCTTTGGGATCAAAGTAGGCTGGATACGGCCCCTGGACCAAAATGAGTTTGACACCCCTGTTCTAGTGAATGTGTATGGAGTTTAGAAATCCACTGAAGCACTTCCTGTATTATCACATGACATCACAAAACAAAGTGTTTTCTTTAAAGTGTTTGAAAGGAGACCTTAGCTGTTAAAATGTATGAATGAATGTGTGTGAATGAAACAAAACAAAATTCTAATCGTCTGTTTTTGATGATACAACATTAGACTTATCATGTTGCTGCTTAGGTTCATTTTATTGTTTAGGGGGGAAAAAAAGGCAGCAGGCAGTTCTTCCTCTACAACAACAAAAAATCATTCATTTCTCTGCGCCCTGGCTGACAAGGATAATAGATTGATCAAGTTCACCACAGCAGAAAATAAATTAATCAATAATAATAATTTAAAGGTCCCATGGCATGAAATGTTCACTTTCTGAGGTTTTTGAACATTAATGTGAGCTCCCCTACCCTATTTAGCCGCCCCCCCATGGTTAAAAGTTGCGAAATGTCTAAACTGAGCATTTGCGATCCTTTTCTGCGTTACAAAAAATCGGAGCTCAAACGGGCGACTTTGAACAAGGCACCTTATTGACGTCAGATCGAAAAAAGAAATGCAAATGCAGTTCCACCCCCGTCTGTCTGAACTCAGCGTCTCTGTAAATCACACCCATAGAGTTTGGACTGCGAATGCACTAGGCAATGCGAAATGCGTTTTTTTTATTTGCCTGGAGGCACGTCCGAGTGTTTCTAGGCTCGGAAGTCCTTTATCTGAGCCTCTGGACCTTTGAACAGCAGTGGTTTAATTTTATTTTCTGTGGAAATGCGTTTATTTTTCAATGGAACGCTTCAAATCTCTCCCCCGTGCAAAAACACGGAAATGGATCAGCTGAGAGCGCAGAGCGAGAGCGGCGAGTTTGGCCACGCCCCCACCCTCTACTATAGGCCAGCTCTTTTCTCCTCATTTGCATTCAAGCAACAACACCCATTATGGAGTGTTCAGAGAGAAAAATTACTCTCTTTCTCATCTTATCTCTGTTTCTCATGCACTGAGTGTTGATTTTGAAGAAGGATTCATTTACACTATTAGGGAACCATTAAGGAGCCATATAAAAGCATCAAGAAGTACCATGTCATGGGATCTTTAAAAAAAAAAAAAAAGCAAGCTCGGTTTCAGCCACAGACCCCATCTTTTTTCTTTAAGAACTCTCTGCTTTAGAACACAAAGATGATAAACTACCTGACTGCCATTATTTTTTTATTGTGCTATTCGCCACGGTGAATAAGTTGGTTGGATATAGGTATAGGTGCAGGTAGCATACGTGTTGGCCCGTATAGTCTACACTGTTCTTATAGATCCGCGGTAATGACACATTGGCATGTCTGATATGCCCGGTGGAGGCTGGCACCTGTGCATCTTCTGCTGTAGGTGTGCACAAACCGCTGACAATAGACCTACACGGAAAGAGGGAAAAACAACTTACGAATCTGGCCCCAAAATGGCGAACTCCGCGTCTGAGTTAGAGTCCATAGACGTCCCCAGCCCGGAGCTCTCAACGAGAACACGAACACCGATCCTGGTGAGATTTACCTGTGTCTTGGTCCTTTGGCGAACTCATTCTGTCTTTATAATCTGGGATTCTACAGCACAGACGAGAGGCTCTGACAGGGGCTTCCTCATTCAAAAGGCACCAAGTCTCTCGCGATAACTCACCAACACACTGTTTTGTAATCATAGACTATAGGTCCTTTTCGGTATTATTTTAATTTCTGCTGTCCTTATAGCCCTGTATGATCTATGAATGTTTTACCATTAAGCCTATGTTTTCCTGTAAATGATGCCATGTCACTGAACTAAGATCTCTAAGCACAAGTTTTATAAAGTCCAATTCCATGAATGTGACAACAGTAAATACATTATCAAAAGGACCATTGCATATTTACCCTGTTACTAACTATATTTTTAGTCCTTAGTTTAAAGAAGCATTGTAGCTTTTCTGGTGCAGGGTCCACCACCTGCTTGAGATGTTATTGTCTTTGTCTATAAAGTTCCACAGTATAGCACTAAACCAACACCACAAGTTAAGCTACAGGGTCAGATCTGTGAATAGGCAAGCCCCCTCACAGTAAGAATGAATGTTATTCCTATTGGTATGTATTAGCTATAAAACACATGGAATTTAACAGATGCTAGATAGTTTGTTTTATATTGAGAAGTATTCTGCACAAGAAATTGTATTGGAGCAGATCCAATTAAAGTTGCATTGTTCACATTTAATTAATAAATAATAATTCATAGCATTTATATAGCGCCTTTCATGACACCCAAAGCGCTTTTCAGTTCATTGTTCATTCACTCCACACTTGGTGGTGGTAAGCTACTTTTTGTAGCCACAGCTGCCCTGGGGCAGACTGACGGAAGTGAGGCTGCCAATCTGCGCCATCGGCCCCTCCGACCCTCACGCACACTCCACTTTCATACTAGGCAATAAGGGTGAAGTGTCTTGCCTAAGGACACGATGTCAGTTTTTGTGACTGGCGCCCCACTGTGGCACCTGGAATTCCCAGTGCCTCCCATCCAAGTACTAACCAGGCCCTGCCTTGCTTAGCTTCTGAGATCTGACGAGGTCAGGCTTTGACAGGCAGGTATGGCCACAAATATGGCCATTTAATAGGACTTGTATCAGATGTAGTACTCTGTACTGTCACCCAAGTCAGTTAAGGGCTGGAATCCATATTCACTTAACACTTCAAACAATCAGAGAATTTACTACAAAAACAAAATGTATTGTGCAATTGTTTGCCCAGAACATGAAAATAATACAGCATTATTTCATAGTTTAAACCTCAACATTTGGTTCATAAATGTTGTCATGTAATGTACCTTAAAGATTTTTCCCACACATTTTGGGCTCTGTGTCTTATTTGTGTGTACCAATGCACTGGATGTGGCCGTGGTATTATACTTGAGTGCTGAGTCTGTTTTCCTGTATGCATGAGCATGTGTGAGGTCAGGTGACCTCGCTGGGTAAATAGTCGATAAATCGAGCACCGGAAAGGCTGCACTCCATTATGTATCCTCATATGTTCCTGGAAACTGTCCTTTGTCAGAAGTGCACAGTGCTTTACAAGTCTGACATTTATATTTCTTCTGGCCTCTGAGAGTTTTCAAGTGGGCTGTGTTAATTGAGGCAAATGTCATTGTGCAATCATGACATTGGTATGGTTCTGGTTGATTTTGGTGGATCTCCTCATATGCAAATGTTTCCAGTTTACTTTTGAAAGTGATATTGCAATATTTGCAACAATGATCATAAATGTCATTGTGTTTTGTGCGGTGTATTTGTCGAGCGCACTCAGAAACATCTTTCCACAAACATATGGTTTACTTTTGTGCGCACGTGTGGTTCTGAGAACAATATAAAGCTCCGCAGTCAGTGCAGAGCCGCTCCTTATTTTTCTTCTCTCCTCCATTATTGATCTTCACTTTGGTGGAGGATGTTTATGTCACTTCTTCATTCTGAGGAAGCCATTCCTCTCCTGAATCACCTTCGTCCTCTCTCGTGTTCCTCTGAAACATCACCTTCACCGGTTTGAGCAGGTGCTTTTGGCTCGCTGACATAATCTTCTGTTTGGTCAGGCTTGAGAGAAAAAAACAACTAAGTCTAAGCACAATTTTGAAATGGTTCTATAAGAGCATAACTCGTCCCCATTTTGAAATGTACAACCACGTGATGACAGAAATGTCAGAAAAATAATAATTTTGCAGAATGTAATTATGATAACAGGAGAAGTTCAATTTGTAATTATGTGTAAAAGAAAATATGTAATTATGTGTAAAAGAAAATATGCTATCACAAAAATCATTCAGCATGCAAGAGAAAATAAGAAAACATCAGTTTTGTAAACTACTGATTCTGCCCTATGCTTCTCCTTCAGAGAAAGATAAATCAACTCCATAAAGGCACAATTTTAGTGATTCTGAGAAATTATGCATTTTATACATCTCTACATAGAAGTGAATTAAATGTATATAATTTTACATTTCCACTAATCTAAAGAATACAGTTTGGAAAGACAAAACATTAAAAAAAGAGAGATTTAAACTTGCGTAGTCAATTTCTTTATGAAGGCATCAAAGTGAAAAGAGAAATATCCAGTCCCAATTAATTCATCCAATTCTACTTCTAATATCTAAAAAAAAATAAACTCAAAGGCAATATTAATAACATATTATTAAATATTATTGTGGGAAGGCACAAACTTCAGTCTTAATGAGGAATGCAATTTCACATTTAACCTCTCAATAAAAGATTGCTTTTCAAACCTGTCACCAACAAATTTTTAATCAGAGATCAAGTCTTTCATTAAAATTTCTGCCACAAGAAAACAACATAAAAATAATGAACTCAAAATGTCATTGTGGAAAAATAACAAAGCACACACATCAGCCCGCAACCAATTAATCACTGCTGGCTGCTGCGCTGCAGACACGATCACTGTCCTCGGCCTCACGACTGCTGCAACCCGCGCTTTCTTCGCCTACTCTAGATACACTGTAACTGGGGCTGCACACGACCACTTAGAAGCCGTCAGGGGCTGCATGCAGTCGACTCAACCTCTCCATGAATAGTTTTTAATGTTTATCAGAAAATAACTACTCATTATTCTGTTTGGGTGTAATTTCTGAGATATTTAGGGCCAGATTCGGGATAACAGCTTGGATTTTGGGACTGTCCCCAATTTTTTGGGACGTGTGGTCACCATACTCTGCACTTGGTGGGCTCTCTGGAGAACACCAAACTGAAAAGAGAAACAACCCAAATTAATAACCACCTGGATTTATTCGAGTTAGAAAATATTTGCACAGTAATGTCATTATAAGTGGGATTGGAAAATAAATAAATAAATGAAAGCAGAGATTTCTCATGACTTGCTGTTCCATGATGCCTAACGAATCATAAGTATTGCTCTTCAGGTTTACAGTTTAAAAAGCACTATTTATATAAGAATTTAACGGAATATCATTGTGGAAAGGGGAACTCAGTCAATTTCTTCCTTTATGGAGGAATTAAACTGAAGAGAGAAACATCCAATCCTAATTAATCCGTCCAAACTCAATGGCAAAAGTTTGACTGATGAATTACGTATTTTATAACATATCTCATTTAAAGCTACCACCTGTAGTTAGATTAGCTCCCAGCCCTGTTGTATTCTCACATACCACCACACATACATACATATACATATACATATATATATACTGTATATATATACATACACACTCAACAAAAATATAAACGCAACACTTTTGCTTTTGCTCCCATTTCTCCTGAGATGGACCCAAAGATCCAAAATTCCCTCCAGATACACAACACTACCATTTCTCTCAAACATTGTTCACAAATCTGTCCAAATGTGTGACAGCGAGCACCTCTGCCCCGCCGAGACAATCCACCCCACCTCACAGGTGCGCCACATCAAGATGCCAATCCAACATCATGACCAGTGCACAGGTGCGCCCCAGACTGCCCACAATAAAAGGCCACCCCGAAATGTGCATTTTTTTTTTTTTTTTTTGCTTTATTGGGGGTCTGGGGACTCAGAACCAGTCAGTATCTGGTGTGACCACCATTTGCCTCATGCAGTGCAACACATCTTCTTCGCATAGAGTTTATCAGATTGTCAGTTGTGGCCTGTGGAATGTTGGTCCACTCCTCTTCAAAGGCTGTTATGGACGAAGAACACAGGTGCATTTTATTGATGGCATTTTGAATGCACAGAGATACCGTGATGAGATCCTGAGGCCCATTGTTGTGCCATACATCCATGAACATCACCTCATGTTTCAGCAAGATAATGCACGGCCCCATGTTGCAAGGATCTGTACACAATTCTTGGAAGCTGAAAATGTCCCAGTTCTTGCATGGCCAGCATACTCACCGGACATGTCACCCATTGAGCATTTTTGGGATGTGCTTGACCGGCGTATACGACAGCGTGTACCAGCTCCCACTAATATCCAGCAACTTCGCACAGCCATTGAAGAGGAGTGGACCAACATTCCACAGGCCACAATTGACAATCTGATAAACTCTATGTGAAGAAGATGCGTTGCACTGCATGAGGCAAATGGTGGTCACACCAGATACTGACTGGTTCTGAGTCCCCAGACCCCCAATAAAGGCAAAACATTTTTTTAAAAATGCACATTTCGGGGTGTCCTTTTATTGTGGGCAGTCTGGGGTGCACCTGTGCACTGGTCATGATGTCAGATCAGCATCTTGATGTGGCGCACCTGTGAGGTGTGGTGGATTGTCTCAGCAAAGCAGAAGAAGACTATCACACATTTAGACAGATTTGTGAACAATGTTTGAGAGAAATGGTAATATTGTGTATCTGGAATGAATTTTAGATATGTGTGTGTGTGTGTGTATGTATATATGTGTGTATGTATATATATATATATATATATATATATATATATATATATATATGTGTCTCTGTATATATGTGTATATATATATATATATATATATATATAATATAATATATATATAATCTTCCTAATATATAATAATCTTTCCTTGATAACTAACCTAATAAAGACTTAATGGGGATCTCATGGTCTATTTCTTCCTTTATGGGTGCTTCAAAATGAAAAAAAGAAATGTTCAGTCCTAATTAAAAATGACAGGTTTCACATTTACCATCTATTGGGAATAAATCAAACATATGGATGGTAGGTGTAAAATCCCTGTCGTCCAGGTAGAATCCATGGCAAAAGGAGAAATTCAATTTGTCAACTGGACAAAGGTTTATTTGGTTGAATATGATCAAAGGAGAAGTTCAATTTGTCAACTGGACAGTTTGTTTGGTTGAAAACGTTTCGCCGCTCATCCGAGAGGCTTCTTCAGCTCTGGCCCTCATGCTGGTTCGACCCTGTTTATATCTAGCTGCAAGGGAGGAGCTAGCTTCCCTGAACAAAGCTGACCTATCCCCGCTACTCTCTTTTGTTTCACGAATTCCTCTGGCGTCTTGTATTAGCATATCTATCAGCCCGCTCACTACACTGAAACCATCAGCTAATCTGTCTCTTTGTATTTCAAATTTCTCTGGCATCCAATTCCCTATTCAAGACAACGACCCTCTCCACCCCTCTGCAATGGTTTGTCTGTCCTAATGATTCTTTGTTTGAGAATCGAATTATAGATGGGAGACAAGTTGTGTCTAACTCCCCCATTTCTGTTTAATGACGGATTCTCTTTTTTGACAAAAATAGCCTCTTTAACTCCCCTCTCAAACCAGTTCTTTTCCCTGGCTAAGATCTGAACCTCACTGTCCTCAAATGAATGGCCCGCGGCTTCTAGGTGAAGATGAACGGTTGGTTGGTTTGATTCAACGGTTGGTTGAATATGTTTCGCAGCTCATCCAAGCTGCTTCTTCAGTTCTTCAGTTCTGAACTGAAGACAAGTTGAATTTCTCCTTTTGCTGTATGGATGGTAATTTAAAAAATGGTAATAATAAACACTTTAATTGTATATCATTGTGGAAATGTACCAACCTCAGGCTTAATGGGGAATGTACTTTCACATTTAACTTCTTTGATGGCCCTCTCTGCACATGGTGGGCTCTCTGAAGTTTGAACACCAAACTAAAAAGAGAACCAATCTGAATTAATATCTTTAATATTATCTTCTTGTAAAGAACAAAAAAATATGAAAATATACCAAAAAAATTGAAAAAATGTTATTAAAAGTGGGATTTGAAAAAAGTAAATATAAAAAATAGAAGCACATTACTGTAGCATAATGCCTAATTTTCTCCCAACACTCTCTCATACACAAGTTTGTTGCTCAAACAAATCAGAAGTATCGCTGCCCAGGCTTAAAATGCAGTACTTATATTAAGATTTTGATTGTACATCATTGTGGAAATGCACCAACCTCTTAATGGGAAGTCTCCATTTCTCCCTTTTTGGCGGGATTCGTGTGTAAATTGCGAGCTCTCTAAAGAACCAAAAGAAAATATAAACATCTAATACACCTGGCAAAAATATGCAGGCCTATGTTCACAAAAGCTCCAAAAACATCCTCAGTGCTTGTTTCCCTCTCTTTTCCCTCTTCTTCTTGAGTGGCAGTTTATTGGTCCATTACCGCCACCCACTGTACAACTCACGTCATCGCTGTGCTGGGATGATCACTCTTCACTCAGTCCATCTTCACACTGGCTCATCTGCGCAGTCAAGACAGTCTGTGCTCCACCCATAGATGCCCCCAGCACAACTGCTAAAGCCTGCTACTCAGACAAACATTCAATTTGCAAAATTGAGTCACTGCAAACTTGGTTGCCCAGATCTGCACTTGTATATGTATTGTTATATGCGGGCTAATAATGATGTGTTCCCAAATCATTTCCCTTGTGGATCAATAAAATTTGTCATAGTTTAAGTCTATCTTACAGTTGGTAAATAAACTGAGGCTTAATTTACAGCTCAACAGGCTTGATTCAATGCTCACCTAAGGTCATGAGCTCTGACCGAAAGTACAAAATCAAGCTGCTGAAATGAGCCATCTGCAGGTTGCTGGGCAAGATAGGGTGAGGAGCTCAGTCACACAGGAAGAACTCAGAGTAGTTCTGCTGCTCCAAGTCGAGAGACACAAGCTGTGGTGGCTCTGGCGTCATGTTGCCTCAAGGCAAGTCCCACTGAGAGAGGGCTCTCTGCTGGCTTGAGAACAGTCATCCAGAAGATCTGTGTAAGTTGTGATAAAATGCTTGAAGATCGTACAAAAAAAAAAGTCCAACATAGGTTTGTGTAGATCATTGTGACCCCTAACAAGATTTTAAGTTAAAAAATGTTTTTAGGTATGTTGCAAAATACATTATTCACATTACTATACTCCATATTTACCCTCTGCACCGGACTATTGAGGAGCAGAGCAGCTCCTTTAGTAGCCGACTAAGACACCCCCAGTGCAAGAAGGAGCGCTACCGCAGATCCTTCATCCCCACCGCCATCAGACTGTATAATTCCAACATACGAGGGTGGGCTGAAAAGTTCATAGCCTGACCCAGAAGGACTTATGCCACACTGATGAAACTTGACATGCATTAAATTCAATCCTTTGTGACAATAATGGCATAGTTTATTTTCAGATTTACTGATGCTGATGTGGTTTTTCAAAACTTTCAAAAGTGGGACCAGAGACTTTTGATGAAAATGGACAAAATTTGGCACCGTGGTGTTATCAAATATCTGCAGAAAAAGGGGTTAACCTCCAAAGACATTCATGCCGATATGGTTGCTACATTAGGGGATGATGCTCCAGCTTTATCAACTGTGAAAAAGTGGGCAGCTGAATTCAAGAGGGGTAGGGAGAGCCTTGAAGATGACCCAAGGCCTGGTCGTCCAGCATCAGCAACAACCCAAGAAAACATTGACCGTGTTCACCACATGGTGATGGATGACAGACGTTTAACTGTTAATCAGATAGCAGATGCGGTAGCCATCTCCCGTGAACGAGTTGAGAACATTGAAAACTGACGAAGGGGGTCCTGTTTCACCAGGACAATGCTCCTGCACACAAGTCGGTGGTTGCAATGGCTGCTGTGAGAGACTGTGGCTTGGAACTGGTTGATCATCCCCCATATTCTCCGGATTTGGCACCGTCTGACTTTTTTCTGTTCCCAAACATGAAAAAACATTTGGCTGGGAAGCGGTATCAGACTGATGATGAGGTCATATCAGCTGTTGAGGACTTTTTTGGGGATCAGGATGAAAGTTTCTACAGCAACGGGATCAAAGCACTGCAACACCGCTGGAAGAAGTGTGTGGACCTTAGGGGAGACTACGTTGAAAAATAAACCTAGTTTCATCAGTGTGGCATAAGTCCTTCTGGGTCAGGCTATGAACTTTTCAGCCCACCCTCGTATAGGCCAGACGTGCAATATCCTCCTTTTCATGTTGATGCTTGTTGTTACTATTAGTATTATTACTATTTTCCATGATTATTATTACGTATTACTATTTGTATTATTACTTACTTTATCCCATTCCTGCCTGCATGCACTTTTCCCTCTTGTCCAAATGTCCTGGAGCTACTGTGGCAAGTAAATTTCTCCTGTGTGAGATCAATAAAGTCTTATCTTATTTACATTTTATATATCATGTGTTTATTTCAAAACTACAACGTATTGTATTCCTTTCATCAGTACCGTTGTTACTGCTCACTGCTTACAGTTGAGATTTTTTTTGGTCTGCCTAGAGGTCGACCAGCTGGTCCATGCTTCACTTTCTTCTGAGTCTTCTCTGTGTCCTGGATTTGTACATTGTCGTTTGTGTCAGTCACATTACAACTCTTGTTGCAATCTTTTTCCCCTGACTCCAGTGGGTGGTATCTCTGGAGATGGCTCTTCAGACTGACATTGTGGTTAAAAGATTTGTCACAGTGCTGACATTTATAAGGCTGTTCTCCTGTGTGCACACGCATGTGGGATTTCAGGTGATTTACCTGGGTAAAAGTTTTCTTACATATTGAACACGTGTGGGGCTTCCTTCCTGTGTGGATCCTTTCATGTCTCTGTAAACCGGCCTTCTTTGCGAATACAAATCCACATATGTAACATGGAAATTTCTTCTCACATCTGATATGTTCCTTCAAGTGCGTTCTGCGTTCTGTGCTTTTGGCAAATGTTACACTGCAGTCAGGACATTTGTATGGCATTGGTTGATTCTGGTGGATCTCTTCATGTGCAAGTTTGTACAGTCTAGTCTTAAAAGTGGCATAACAATATTTACAATAATGTTCATATGTTTCACTGTGTACGTTGCTGTGTATTTTTAGAGCTATCTGAGTCACACATCTCTTACCACAGACATTACAGAGATATGGTTTAGTTTTGTGCTCACATATGTGTTTTTGAATACGAGCAAAAGCACCACACTCAGTGCACAGCTGCTTTTTTTTCTGACGGGGATTCTGATCTTCATAACGCTCCTCTTCTTCAGAACTGTCCTCCTCTGAAGAGGTGTCTCCTCTTACATCTTCATTTCCTTGCTCTGTCTGAGGAAGCCAGTCCTCATCTGAGCTCCCGTTACCTTTGTCCCCTTCCTCATCTTCTTCCGAAACATCGTCTTCATCTCTATAGATTCGAGCAGGTGCTTTTGGCTTGTTCATATACTGCTCTGTTTGGTCAGGCTAAAAAAAAGAAAGACATAGAAACATTATAGCAGTGGCATAAACAACAAACAAATTAAATTAAACAAAGGGATTACACAGCAATAAGGCCAGATGGTAATGTTAAAAATCACATTCTACTGTCCAAAGAATGAGTGTTTTTATTAGGGATGCACGATATATCGGCATAAATCAAATAAACATATGGATGGTAGGTGTAAAATCCCTCAGTCGTCCAGGTAGAATCCATGGCAAAAGGAGAAATTCAATTTGTCAACAAACTGGACAAAGGTTTATTTGGTTGAATATGTTCCGCAGCTCATCCAAGCTGCTTCTTCAGTTCTGAACTGAAGACAAATTGAATTTCTCCTTTTGCTGTATGGATGGTAATAATAAATGGTAATAATAAACACTTTAATTGTATATCATTGTGGAAATGTACCAACCTCAGGCTTAATGGGGAATGCACTTTCACATTTAACATCTTCATTTCCTTCCTCTGTCAAAGTCTGAGGAAGCCAGTCCTCATCTGAGCTCCCGTTACCTTTGTCCCCTTCCTCATCTTCTTCCGAAACATCATCTTCATCTTTATAGATTTGAGCAGGTGCTTCTGGCTCGCTCATATACTGCTCTGTTTGGTCAGGCTAAAAAAAAAAGAAAGACATAGAAACATTATAGCAGTGGCAAAACATTGCGATAAACAAAAAAATATTACCTCAAAAGTAACCTCTATGCTTCCAGGGTGATGTGAAGTGTTTGAAATGCTTCTGTACTGAGGAGAGAACTCATCACCATTTTGGACCTGAAATGTAGAAATGCGCAAGTCAAAACAATGAACATTATAGCAGTGGCATAAACAAACAAATTAAATTAAACAAAACAACTGAGAACTGAGGGATTACACAGCTATAAGGCCAGATGGTAATCAGACCCTCCAGGAATTCGCGATGTTGCGATTTGCAACTTCAACGCAACTTCAGTCAATCCCCGCGAAATCAGGGCGGTGTTGCAATTTTGACCAATCACCGCAACTTTTCCGCAATTTTTACTAATTTTGACCAATCACCGGCGACGTATTGAACGCCGTCCAACTTCCTTCTGTGTAGGAGACATAACTGAGATGAGGTGCACGGTGCGTTTGTGTGTGTGTGTGTGTGTGTGTGTGTGTGCGGCAGAGGCGGTGGTTCACGTGAGTGTGGGTGTGTGCACGTACGGAAGTGTGTGCGTGTAAAAGCGCGCGCTCACCTGTCACACAGAGGAGAGAGTCAGGGTTGGGGTGTAGCCGTATTTTTGTTGACCGCAAACCATTCATTCATCTTTCACGTTAATCTGTTCATCCTGCTGGTTTTTATGAGTTCCATTTCATCCTGCTGCGCTGTCATAGCTGTGTGCGCTCTTTTTGTAATAAATGCACAAAACATATCTGGATCTCAGCGCATCTGTCACCATAGCCTCCTCTTTGCGCGTCACAAATCTGCGAGCCATAGGATCCAACCTCATATTCTCGGCGGCTAAAAGGTTTGAGTTTGGAAGCCGCAAAATTCTGCTTTACTTCCGTGTGACAAAACGAAACTGCAGCCGTGTCCCCAGTTCCCAGAGCGCACAGCTCGGCGCGCGGCCCGAAGGGGGCTCAGACTGCAGTCAAGTCGGTGCACACTTGCTCAGCCCCGACTGCAGTCCGCGGACCGCTTAAAGAGTGCGGTCTTCGGACCGCGTGTTAACTGCGCATGGGACAAAAAAGAAGTGGGACAGCAGTCGTCGCGCCGGTGTACTGTCGAAATGTGTGACGCACATGCCCTTCGGGCCACGCTCCGAGCCGCGCACTCTGGGAATTGGGACACGGCTTCTAATGGCAAAGAAACATGTCTGCGGCGCCATTTGCCCACAAAAATAACAGCAAAAGACCGATCGAAACAGTTCCCCTCCTAGTAGTCATTTATTTTCAATGTTGGTAAGGTTGTTTTAGGACCATATCTGTGATCTCTGTGTCTTTGTATTATTCTTTGTCAGTAATAACTCAGTATTCAAAATATTACTCAATTTTAATTACAAAAAGCAAAAATCGCAACTATTTATCGCAACTTTCACTTCCTCCCGCAACAAAATCGCAACAAAAACCTTAAAAGCACCGCAACTTTCATCGCATCTTTTTGGAAAAGCTCCCGCAAATTCGCAACAATCACAAAAAATGCCCGCGAAATCCAGGGGGGTCTGGGTAATGTTAAAAATCACATTCTACTGTCCAAAGAATGAGTGTTTTTATTAGGGATGCACGATATAACGGCATTAACATTGGTATCGGCCAATATTGCCCAAATTTTAACATATTGTTATCGGCCCGATGTGTAAAAGTGGGCCGATATTAACGGCCGATATTTGTCAGTACAGTAATCCCTCGAATTAACGTTTTCTCACATTTCTCTCTCGTTTAAACACTCAAACTTTCGTAGATTTTCAACAAAATGTGTTAATAGTGAAACGTGGGGGGAAGGGGGAGGGCGGAGAAGTGTGCGCGAGGACACGTTGTAGCGCAGCATGACCGGCACGAGACCCGTGCCCAAACCGTGCCTCCTCTAGACCAGGTCTAAACCAGGATTAAACCACCGCGGGCTCTTGCATGCGTTCGTTCATTCCGAGGTTTGATGTGCTTGGACCTCCCCTCGGGACCGTGTCGCTGCTAGCCTCAGCCGTGACTCAAAAACACAACTAAGAGCAAATCAGGCAAGAAAAGAACAGGTAGAGCTTGTTTACATTGGGATCCATATGCCGGCTGCATTTCCACAAACTCACTCGCCTCTGTTCGGTTGTAAAGGCTGAGGGTACACCGGTGAAGCTGCTGCTGCTAATAGCAGAGCTAGCACGAAATCAGGAGTCAAAACACGTTTTGAAAAAGACATTCAAAAATTCATTTTGCATGATTTTCACTCTGTATAAAATGTGATCTCAGAATTAAAAATAAATAAATATCAGTATCGGCCGATATCAGCAACATTAATATTGGCATCGGCCAAAATTTTCACATCGGTGCATTTCAGTTTTTATTATCATTGTGGTATCAGAATCCATATAGACTATCATGTCTATTCCTTGTTTCAAAATCAACATTGAAATTTACTATCATGACGACATTAATTGAGATCAACTTGTTTTATTGCTTTCCATTTGCTTATACACACCATAGTTAAAGGACGAGTAACGTTTTGACAATCTGGACCTTATTTCTGTGATAAAACACCGTCATTTACTCACACATTGTACTTTGGTTTTGGATGACGTCATCAAAGAGGCCTGCATGTCTTTCTTAGCCGTGTCTCAATTCCCAGTGTGCATAGTTCGGAGTGTGGTTTTAAGGTCGCATACATCACTTCCGACGCGTCAATTGCTGTCCCATTTCTTTTTTGTCCCATGCAAACTTAAAATGCACCGGGGCGTGAACCAACTGTGCATTCATGCACACTTCTTGCACTCATGTATCCCAGCATGCAACGCGCTCTACTTCTTCTACGGGAGAAAATGGAGTTGGCGGCTGCATCTGGTAGTTGCGGGACCTGTCCCATTTCACCGAGGCCCATGCGGTCCGCAGAGTGCACTCCAGACTGTGCAAGTATGCACAGTCCGGAGTGCCCTTAAAACCACACTCCGAACTGTGCACACTGGGAATTGAGAAATTTCTCTTGTGTTTAGACAGCTAAAACCCATCAAGATTAAATTTCTTGTAGTCTGTAGTAGCCGTGTCTCAATTCAGTGTGTTTTTAAGGCTACTCAGTCTGCACTCAGGACTGTGCATACTTGCACACTCCGCGGACCGCATGGGCGTAGGTGAAATGAGACAGGTCCCGCAACTACCAGATGTAGCCGCCGACTCATTTTCTCCCGTACAAAAAGTAACGTGTGGTGCATGCTGGGATATATGACTGTGCGAAGTGTGCTTTTTCATGCAGTTGGTCCACGCCCCGATTTCCATGGAAAGGACTGCGGTTTTCAGGGTGCATTTTAGGGCCTGTCCCCACGACAACGTTTTTTGGAGGAAACGGGGAAGTTTGTGCGCGTTTGGGCCCGTCGTCCAGACAGCGCCGGCGTTTTTGGGGGTGAGAACAGTGTTTTTAAAAAACGGGTTCCAGAGTGGAGAAGTCGGAGAATGCCGGGGGTCGTGTTGCCGTGTGGGCGGCGAAAAACGCGACTGTTGGGGAAAATGATGACGTCGCGCTGCCGTAATCATCACGTGACCGGTGACCAGAAGGTAACCCTGCGCCTTCCGCAGGTAACGACCAGATAACAACAACTATGGCGGACAATGGAGTCGAGTTTGTTATGCGGACATTTCTATGTTTATTTATACTATGCAGTGCAACCCCAGCGGAGACGCATGCACAATTACACACGTTGTGGCCTGGCAGTACGCACGACACACGAGTGTTTGCCAATTCAAAGCTAAACACGCATTTTAAAACTGGAAAGATCCCATCGCTGAAAAGGCAGATAGTGGACAATGAGGAGCACATACCAATTTGAGTGTGTTGTGTGCTGTAAATAAAGAAAAAGAGCAACCATTTCTTGTCTTTTTTATTGAATGAAAATTTACCTTTTACAAACGGGCACATGCAGTATCACACACAAAAATATATAGCTGCCCGTTGGTGATGGTCCCCGGTTGTATATTCTCGCCGAAAAGCCAACATAATGTCCGAGTATGTTTAACATTCCCGTAGTAAGATCCAAACAAGCATTTTGCCTAAATAACACGACCAAGGTTAACGAGAGTTCTACTTGTTAATGTCTATCTAATAAAACGATAGCAAGTAATACTAACTATCGATTTATAGGCAAAAACTCTGCTCACGCAGCGCAAATCTTTGTTCTGTGGCGTCTGTCTATACATACCGGAGTGAGTCCCTGCTACATTGGTGGAGCAGGGGGACAAAATAAATTCACTTTTGTTGAGGGTCCCTAAAGTACACGTGTTTGCTTGTTTACGAAAGAGAAAGGACTTTCTAGCATGTGCTCTTTGTAGTCTTGCGTTTCCGGCGGCTCTGGCTCTTTCCGGTTTACAGCGCCACTTATCGGTGTGACATATGTACTACATCGTTTTCACTCAGCGCTCCGTGCTGACGCAAATGTTTTCTGATCCAACACGTGTGTGGACGAGACTTTTTTCACCCCGGGGAACGTTGTCGTGGGGACAGGGCCTAAGTGCACATGGCACAAAAACGAAATGGGACAGCAGGTGTCGCGCCGGAAGTGACGTATGCGCCGTTAAAACACACTCCGAACTGAGCACAAAAGGAATTGAGACACGGCTTCTAAGATGATTAGTTGTGCCTGTGCACTTCACGGGTTTCCCTGTCCTGTCTTGTCTGTGCATGAAAGTGCGAAATGTAATTTAGATTCCGTTGCATATCTAATACATGTGAATAAATTGACAATGAAGCCCACTTTGAGTTTTTCTCCACTGTTGGTCAGGTTTACGGCCTAGCCTAGCCGAGCATGTCAGTCTTCACACAGCATTATATCTGTACATCCCCACGTCTACAATGATGCAAATGTATTTACAGTACTGGCCTACCGCTTTGAAAGAATTATTCAACTCAAGTTTTAAAAACTTTTAGATTTACTTTGAGACATTACACCAATTTTTGCACACTTGCTAGCTCCATAACACTAGCATGTAGAAAACTTTGGAAACACCATAGCTTACCGCAGCCATCGGTATCGCATTACTTCTTAGAGTCCTGCGCAGAAACCGCCGGTATTCGCCTTCTTTCCTTTCCTTTAATGGAAAAAAATCGTCCGGACTGAAGTGGGTACTGCAAACACGAGGGTCCCAACGTTTTACAGCTTTGGGTTTCATGTTTGGGTCCATTTTTAAGGCAACTAGCCACAGCTTCAATAACTCCGGATTGCCATGAGGAAGCCTGTGAAAACTCAACCTCGTCCAAGATGTCATTTTGTTTTCACAACCGGGATACATGCACCTTCGCACCATTTTCTCAAGCTGAGATGTTTTCTTCTTTTCTTTATGACTCTA
The DNA here is from genome assembly GCA_036785185.1 of Paratrypauchen microcephalus. Taxonomy (NCBI): domain Eukaryota; kingdom Metazoa; phylum Chordata; class Actinopteri; order Gobiiformes; family Gobiidae; genus Paratrypauchen; species Paratrypauchen microcephalus. The sequence goes on along the minus strand of JAVJIX010000021.1, from coordinate 6,211,080 downwards.
ACCGAGGCTGAGAGCGTCCTGTTATCTGCAAATCGGTGAGAATGCGCGCGGTCCTCGTTGATGACGTCATCCAGTCGGGACCGTGGCTGGATCTTGGGTTACAGGACACTTCTGACTCAAACAAAGCGTAAACTAACACATTGAACTTTTGTCGTTTGAAAAGTGATAAAGTTTGTGTTATTTGGTGACTGTAAAATGGATATAGCCATCATTATAGTTTAAAGTTGTTACTCATCAATATATTAGCACAATATATTATCCGTCATAAACATTAGGTAAACCATTAGGTAAACTTTAGGTAGCTATTGATGATTGATCTAGTTGTTTCTGTGCTGAGAAGGGTGACTGTGATAGTCCATCTTTTCAGGTATCCCCAGCATGCCGTCACCTACTGAAAAGTTGTAGGCTAAAACATTGTTTATGCTTACATAATTACATTACACCAAGTATTTATTTTATTTTATTTTGAACGCACTATTAGCAGTAATTGTATTACATAACTGGATATGGATATGAAGATCATGACATATTCAAAAAGTTGGCATGACTTCACTCAGCTTCACCTCTGAAAATAAAATTAAAGGGGGAAGAACAAAGACAGAGCCACTGCACAAATGTACGCCCAGTGAGATGGTTTATTATTATAGAGATGACTCGACACATCCTCACTTTCAACAGGAACCCTTGGAACTATTTACTTGTCATTGGTATGGCAAACACTTTTCTGTTGATTCACTTTAAACAGCCTCTGTAAGCCATTTAAAAGTGTTGTTACTCTTACAGGGTTTAATCAAAATAAACACAAATATTAAGGAACTGCAACTTGTTAAACTGTTGTTTGATTGGCAAAAGGAGAAATTAAATTTGTCAACTGAACAAAAGTTTATTTGGTCGAATACGTTTCGCAGCTCATCCAAGCTGCTTCTTCAGTTGTTGTTTGATTGTTAATGTCTCTAAAATACTGACTTAGACAAAAAATTCAATGCCTATATTTTCCTTGGTCGTCCTCTTTGTTTTCCAGAACTAAATGCTTCCTTCTCTGGGTCATAGTCAGAGTCACTGTCAGATGTAGATTTTGGTTTGTTTTTTGTCACTGTCTGCTCTTGCTTCCCTTTGTGGAAATCAATTTGGTGACCATAATCATCTCTGAAGTCCTGACTTTCATCAAAACCTTTAACGCCAATTTCAGTTTGTTCGCATCTTAACCAGGAACTTTCTCCGAGTAAAGCTGAGGGTTTTTTAGGCCTCCCTAGTGGTCGACCAGTAGCACTTATCTTAACCTTCACCTGCTGCATCTGCTCAGTGTCCTGGTTTTGTACACTGTCTGCCACTCCGTCAGAATTCTTGCCGTCAGTGTCTTTTTCCCCTGACTCCAGTGGGTGGTATCGCTGAAGATGGCTCTTCAGACTGACATTATGGTTAAAAGATTTGTCACAGTACTGACATTTATAAGGCTGCTCTCCCGTGTGCACGCGCATGTGTGACTTCAGATTGCCTGATTGGTTGAAAGTCCGATCACATGTTGGGCACTTGAAGGGCTTTGCTCCTGTGTGAATCATCATATGTCGCAGTTTGCGTCTTTTCCCAATTGTCAATCCACAAATGTCACATTTAAATTCATCTGGGCCTTTGTGTTTTTTCATGTGCTTTATGCGTTCTGTATTTTTGGCAAATGTTACAGTGCAGTCAGGACATTTGTATGGCATTGGTTGATTCTGGTGGATCTCTTCATGTGCAAGTTTGTACAGTTTAGTCTTAAAAGTGGCATAACAATATTTACAGTAATGTTCATATGTTTCACTGTGTATGCGGCTGTGTAATTTTAGAGATAGCTGAGTCACACATCTCTTACCACAGACATTGCAGACATATGGTTTAGTTTTGTGCTCACATATGTGTTTTTGAGTACAGTAAAAGGCACCACACTCAGTGCACAGCTGCTTTTTTTTCTGACGGGGCTTCTGATCTTCATAAAGCTCCTCTTCTTCAGAACTGTCCTCCTCTGAAGAGATGTCTCGTGTTACATGTTCATTTCCTTCCTCTGTCAAAGTCTGAGGAAGCCAGTCCTCATCTGAGTTCCCGTTACCTTTGTCCCCTTCCTCATCTTCTTCCGAAACATCATCTTCATCTTTATAGATTCGAGCAGGTGCTTTTGGCTTGTTCATATACTGCTCCGTTTGGTCAGGCTAAAAAAAAAAAAAAAGACATATGAACATTATAGCAGTGGCATAAACAACAAACAAATGAAATTAAACAAAACAACTGAGAACTCAGATTCAGATTCAGAATATTTATTGTCATTGTCACAAGTACAACGAAATTGCGTTTGGAGCATCCTTACAAACACCCACTAAAATACCCTTAAATAGCCCCGTGTAAACATTGACCAGTATATACATAGTGCAACACACAAGCTACAGCAGCATAAGGTATGTCAATGATAACTGAGGGATTACACAGCTATAAGGCCAGATGGTAATGTTAAAAATCACATTCTACTGTCCAAAGAATGAGTGTTTTTATTAGGGATGCACAATATAACGGCATTAACATTGGTATCGGCCGATATTGCCCAAATTTTAACATATCGGTATCGGCCCGATGTGTAAAAGTGGGCCGATATTAACAGCCGATATTTGTCAGTACAGTAATCCCTCGAATTAACGTTTTCTCACATTTCTCTCTCGTTTAAACACTCAAACTTTCGTAGATTTTCAACAAAATGTGTTAATAGTGAAACGTGGGGGGAAGGGGGAGGGCGGAGAAGTGTGCGCGAGGACACGCTGTAGCGCAGCATGACCGGCACGGGGCTGCGAGCACGAGACCCGTGCCCAAACCGTGCCTCCTCTAGACCAGGTCTAAACAGGATTAAACCACCGCGGGCTCTTGCATGCGTTTGTTCATGCCGAGGTTTGATGTGTTTGGACCTCCCCTCGGGATTCGTCGCTGCTAGCCTCAGCCGTGACTCAAAAACACGACTAAGAGCAAATCAGGCAAGAAAAGAACAGGTAGAGCTCATTTACATTGGGATCCATATGCCGGCTGCATTTCCACAAACTCACTCGCCTCTGTTCGGTTGTAAAGGCTGAGGGTACACCGGTGAAGCTGCTGCTGCTAATAGCAGAGCTAGCACGAAATCAGGAGTCAAAACACGTTTTGAAAAAGACATTCAAAAATTCATTTTTTTTCATTTGATTTTCAGTCTGTATAAAATGTTATCTCAGAATTAAAAATAAATAAATATCGGTATCGGCTAATATATCGGTATAGGCCGATATCAACAAAATTAACATCGGTATTGGCCAAAATTTTCACATCGGTGCATCCCTAGTTTTTATTATCATTGTGGTATCAGAGTCCGTATAGACTATCATTCACACTATTCCTAGTTTCAAAATCAACTTTGAAATTTTACGATCATGACAACATTAATTGAGATCAACTTGTTTTATTGCTTTCCACACACCATAGTTAAAGGACAAGTAACGTTTTGACAATCTGGACCTTATTTCGGTGATAAAACACCGTCATTTACTCACACATTGTACTTTGGTTTTGGATGACGTCATCAACGAGGGCTGCATGTCTTTCTTAGCCGTGTCTCAGTTCCCAGTGTGCATAGTTCGGAGTGTGGTTTTAAGGTTGCATACATCACTTCCGGCGCATCAACTGCTGTCCCATTTCTTTTTTGTCCCATGCACACTTAAAATGCACCCTGAAAACCACAGTCGTTTCCATGGAAATCGGGGCGTGAACCAACTGTGCATCCATGCACACTTCTTGCACTCATGTATCCCAGCATGCAACGCGCTCTACTTCTTCTACGGGAGAAAATGGAGTTGGTGGCTGCATCTGGCAATTGCGGGACCTGTCCCCTTTCACCGACGCCCATGCAGTCCGTGGAGTGCACTCCAGACTGTGCAAGTATGTACAGTCCAGAGTGCCCTTAAAACCACACTCCGAACTGTGCACACTGGGAATTGAGACATTTCTCTTGTGTGTTTAGACAGCTAAAACCCATCGAGATTAAATTTCTTGTATTCTGTTGTAGCCGTGTCTCAATTCAGTGTGTTTTTAAGGCTACTCAGACTGCACTCAGGACTAGGGGTGTGCAAAATAATAGTCATGACAATGCATCGCGATACTAACTTTAGCAATATACGGCATCAATTCTTGATGCCAAAAATCGATTATTAATAACTAATAATTTTATATTAAGAAATAAATTAATTATTAGTTTATTTTTTTATAAATCCTATGCACTTTTTTCTTTGTGAAAGGGTATTGTTTGTTATGATGGTAGCTACCTCCAAAATGGCAAATGTTTGAACATCATTTTTTGTTTTAGAAAAAAATCCTATGCACTTTTTTTGTTATTGGTTTGGTTTATTTGTTTTTGTTATTCAATAAATTCAGTTATGAATTGAGTTGCTCAGAGTTATGTATCAATTGAAGACACTATCCCGATACACAGCCACTGATATTTAAGTTATCCTCTTTTTTTTGGTACATTTTCACTGAAGTATGTCGAATATATTGCAATGCATCGCAATAATTCAAGTATCGTGATGCATTGTGATAGTATCGCATCGTGGCATATGAATCGTGATTCGAATTGAATCGTGACTTCTTTGCCAATACCCACCCCTACTCAGGACTGTGCATACTTGCTCACTCCGCGGACCGCATGGGCGTCGGTGAAATGCGACAGGTCCTGCAACTACCAGATGTAGCCGCCAACTCATTTTCTCCCGTAGAAAAAGTAACGTGTGGTGCATGCTGGGATATATGACTGTGCGAAGTATTGTCAGTACCCAATGTGGGCGGAAGTACATGATGTGGGCTCTGTGTTCACACATGTGCAGTTTGTGTATTGTTGTACGGGTTTCACGACAGTGCCCAATTCATTCCTTGCAGTTGGTTTACAGCCCTGTCTGCATATTACCTCAGGGTGGTTGCCTCGTGTGATTTATCTATCTTCTATCTTTTTTATCTTTATATTTTTTTTTATAGATTTAATAACAACAACAACAACAACAACAACTATTATTATTATTATTATTATTATTGATGATGATAAAAGAAGAAATTCAATTTGTCAACTGGACAAAGTTTGTTTGGTCGAAAACCTTTCGCCGCTCATCCGAGAGGCTTCGTCAGTTCTGGTTAGAGTGCTGGAAAGACACTTGCTTATATCTCGCTGCAGGGAGGAGCTAACTAGCTAACCACTTTCCGAAACTATCTCACCTATTGGTTTCTGTATTTTGTTTCTCTGATGTCTAGATTACCATACCTATTCATCCCTAGCTGACAGTTTTTCACACCTCTGGCCCTGACCTGGCTAGCCCTATTGTTTCTTTTGTTTGTTTGATCTAGGTTTAAGAATGGAATTATAGATGGGAGACAAATTATGTCTGACTCCACCATTTCTGTTTAAAGAAGCATTCTCTTTTTTGACAAAAATAGCCTCTTTAACTCCCCTCTCAAACCAATTCTTTTCCCTGGCCAAGATCTGAACCTCACTGTCCTCAAAAGAATGGCCCGTGGCTTCTAGGTGAAGATGTACAGCAGATGACGGTCCACTCTGGCACGCCCGTCTGTGTTGGTACATCCTCTTGTGAAGTGGCTGTTTTGTTTCTCCAATGTAGCGCTCACTGAAGTCTTCACTACACTGAATGGAGTAGACCACATTGCCAATGTGGTCTACATCTTCACCTAGAAGCCACGGGCCATTCTTTTGAGGACAGTGAGGTTCAGATCTTGGCCAGGGAAAATAATTGGTTTGAGAGGGGAGTTAAAGAGGCAATTTTTGTCAAAAAAGAGAATCCTTCTCTAAACAAAAATGGTGGAGTCAGACATTATTTGTCTCCCATCTATAATTCCATTCTTAAACCTAGATCAAACAAACAAAAGAAACAATAGGGCTAGCCAGGTCAGGGCCAGGTGTGTGAAAAGCAGTCGGGTAGGGATGAATAGGTATGCTAATCTAGACTAGGGATGGGCATTCGGTGAAGTTGGGAAAATTAATGAGTAATAATCGGTTAATCGTTAACATATTTTGTATTAACTTCTTACGCTGTGACCGGCCCGTGCACGGGCTTGTTCACTGTTTTTTTTTTTCTTTCCATATAAGAGCACACATTCCCGAACGTGTCCTATGACATCTACACATCAAATGAAACCTTACAGTCTCCTCTTTTTGACTATGCAATTCATTTCCCGGCACAACAATCAGTCCCCGAGCACATGGGGCTTTTATACGGAAAAGCACAAAACGAGGTTTGCTACTTTGCTTACCTTTGAAGGCTCTGGACAGGTCAAACATCTGTATTTCACCACAAGCTTGGTATCATTCTGTCCGTAAGGATCCAGCGAATAAAATCCAGTAAAACAATTTAGTCAAAAACACATTTTAGATCCAATACGATGGCGAAAGTCTTCCCAACTTACATAAGCGCCAGTGTTTTTTTTTCACTTCTTTAGCCTAAATCAAGCAAAATATAACTTTCCTCGCTAAAACCGCGCTAGCAGCAGCTAAACACGAGAGTATACTGAAAACTGACACTTGAACCGGCCAGTAAGAAGATGTCTGGGCTGAGCGAGACCTATAAAGGTCCAATCATGTGTGACGCTCCGGTAAAAATCAAGTACGACGTTCACGCTTGCTGAGTCAACAAGTTAGGTTACACAGGATGATTGACAGTTCAGGCGAACAGCCAATCAGGAGCTGAACAGGGAGACATATAGTTTGTTAGGCCTTTCACAACAAGCTCCACGTGAAACAGCTGCGTAACGCGAAATTGCGGTCCGTGCGTAAACTGTGCGTAAATTACGCGCAGCCATGCGTCTTGCGCCTTTGCTGTTGATTTGAGTTTCCTTGATTGAAAATATGGCTAAAAGGACTGGAAAGAGAAAATATTTAAGTTTGGAGACTGCACAAGTCGATTTCAGCTCTGGAGGAGTCGGAGAGAGAGAATCAGGAAACAGATATGGACTGTGAGGAGGCGTTGTTTATGAAGGATGTACTTCTGAGTGTGTAAGTATCATTTTATTATGTATTTGATGTAGTGTGAATTAGTGTGAATTATTTGATGTAGTATTTGAATAAAAATAAAACAATAAACATTCGATTTTTTTTGTGCATTTAGATCACTTTTTGTAAAATAGACCTACTATTATTTATTGGGTGTTTAGATAAAATAAATAAGAAAAATAAATAAGAATAGATTTTAGTTTTTAGATTTAGATTTTTGTCTTAGATAGTTTTAGTTTTGTCTTTATTGTATTTTGTACACTGTTTTTGCACTACTTGGCCAGAGAGAAACAAAATTTTGATTCACTGTATGTTGAACACATATGGGAGAATTGACAATAAAGCTGACTTTGATCTTTGAAAATAAAATTTTAGAAAGCATGAGCTTATTTCCTGTTATATTTTTGTGTTTTTACTACTAGTGTGTGTTTTTCTTACTAGTGTCATCACTGTGTACCAATAAAGCCCAACTGCAGATAAGGAGCCCTACCACGACCGGAGCAACAAAGAACGGATGGGCAGCAGTGGTGACCGCACAAATGGCAGGCTGAAGTGTAGAAGATGTCAGTCAAAGACAGCTGTAAAATGTTCTACCTGTGACACTGCACTCTGCTTTATTCAAACAAGGGACTGCTACAGTCAGTGGAACACACCAGACTCTTAGTGTGTAAATACCTGTAAATATGTGTGTAACGTTTAGTGTCCATGGTTTTTCGAAAATGTATACAGTGTGCAGTGTTATAGAATTTTTCAATACATATTTTCATTTTCAACACTTGTTTGGTCTATTTTTGATAGAAAAAAACACTTTTTTATAGAATGTAATTCTCAGGGACATAATATAGTGACCTTGTGTGCAGAAATGGATTCCTCTAGTTGTAAGCTTTCAGTAGAGCCCTCAATGATGTCTGTAGGTTGAATGAGTCAAAAGTTATTAAACGTTTTCTAAATGTTTCCAATTTGGATAGGTTTGGATAGGTTTGGATAAAGGCATGATCCCTGTATAAAACGCCTGGACAAAGTATAACAAAAAGTGGAGTAAAAAGTTTATTTTTACAGCTATTGATTCCAATTTGAAATTTGAGTGGTCAACAACTTATTGTATTGAAAGATAGTGTACTTTAGGCCTCAGCTATGAACAGCAGCTATAGACACCTTTTATATTTACAAAAAAATTAGGCGAGGATAAAAAAAAAACACTTTTTTTTTGGTGTTCCAAGGTGTGTAACTTTTTTCCAATCACATTTGGAGTGAATGTAAATGCTGAGGGTAAAACTAGAGAATGTTCCCTTTACAATCCATATACTTCAATAACAGGAATGATTTTAATTTGGAGAGGTCCTTTTAGGGACAATTGCTCAAAAAAGGCCCTGCACTGTAAGGGGTTAAAACGACAACAACCATTCACTCATGTGTGTCCTCTTTTACCATGTCTGTCGAGGCTGTGGGAACAGGCGCTTCTCCACGGGAAAGTAAATCTGCAAATCAACATGCGTAGAGGTGGATTAAAGCGAGGCGACACGCATCATGCAGCCTCTGCTAGCGCGCTCGGAGTTAGCCGCTTTGGGATCCGAGCTAACCGCTGCTAGCCCGCTGTCTCTGTCCTACCTCCTCCACACAACCCAGCCGTATCTGCAGCAATATTTTATTAAGTTGTGAAAACCTTTGCCCTCCACGGCACTGATGGGGAGCATGTCTGTTTTGATCATCTTCGCCATCAGTTCGGTGACCTTCTCTGCTCGTTGAGCACTGCAGCTCCTCCCGGTCCGTGCTAGCACCGAGTCCAGGCTAGCCTGTGATAGAGATGATGAACCACCGCCACCTTCTTTTACCAGACTTGGATGCGCGGTGTTCAAATGATAAATCATTTGTGTTGTCGATGAGGTATATTTGTATGCTGCATTGTAGTGCTTGCAGTGCGCTTGGTCATTTTCTAAATTAAAGTGGTCCCACACAACACTTCGCCGCGACCTCTTCATGTTTTGGCCATTGACCTACGGAAGCTCGCATATATCAACTGAGGCGCGCCAACTGAGGCGATTGTTTTTTTGTTGTTTTTTTATCGGTTCGTCGACGAAAATGAACTTGCTCGGTGAAATTCTTAATGATCAATTATCGGTTAATCGATTAATTATGCCCATCCCTAGTGTGAACTATGCTGCCAGATTGTAAATGAATGCTTCTTGCAATTTAAACAAATTTGCTCAGTGCCCAGGTGATATTAAAATTAATACTTCAAGTCGGCAATTTTTGGAATATACACAGGAAATATTAGAAAATGTCAGATGCAAAGACAGGCCTAGGCCTAATACTAGATACAGGGGGTCCTCGGGTTACGACGGTCTCGGGTTACGACGTTTCGTGGTTACGAACGCGTCCCCATTAAAAAAAATATGTATATATTACGCGTCATTCCGTCTTACACGGTTTAGCGTGGTAAGAGATGTAAACAAACACGAACGGCGCGCGGCGCACGGCGCAAGAATACGCTCTGTTGTGGTTGTAGGGAGAAGAAGACAGCCTCGTGTGCGTGTCCAATGTGGGCGGAAGTACCTGATGTGGGCTCTGATCTGCTCCTATGAAAGCGGCAGTGATAACCAAGCAGCGTAGTGGTCTAATTATTGAGATGGAAAGGTTATTGGTGCTTTGGTTGGAAGATCAAAGGCAAAATCCGGTTTACGACGAAATTCGGGTTACGACGCGTCTTAAGAACGGATCTACGTCGTAACCCGAGGACTCCCTGTATTGGCCTGTGACATTCAGTGAAGGGTATAAGGTTAGGTTTGTGGAGAAGTCCTGAATGCAAAGCAGTATCTGACCCACATATTGACAGTTATGCTTCCCCTGCTTATCTGTGACTGATGAAAGTGACAGGAAAACAGTACTGCAATATTTTCATGTCCAAAATACTGCATTGTGCAGTATTCCCAAGTACAGTGGTAACGCGATTGCACTTGCACTCGCTCTGTGTTGGAAATACTTTTGTAAGGGGACATGTAAACTATTTGATAAGTAAAACAATGCACTGCACAACCCATCATTTTACTGCGATGTTCGTTAGCGCAACATTTTACGGCGACGTTCAGTAGCGGGCTTAGCGTTAAAAGTAAAGTTCTTGCTTTTCAATTCGAAGCAACGCTAACGCAATGTACAACTCTTATTTTGACATATATGTCAGACCGGATGTTGACAGTCCCGCGTGGAAACGGAAAGTGTTCCCATTTAGGGACGGGGGTGTTCCTGTTTAGGGGGAAAGAAACGCCCATTTATGTTCCGCAGACCGACGATATTGGCATCAGGTACATCCGCCCATATCCGGCACCGACAAGTGTGCTTTTTCATGCAGTTGGTCCACGCCCCAATTTCCATGGAAAGGACTGCGGTTTTCAGGGTGCATTTTAAGTGCACATGGCACAAAAGCGAAATGGGACAGCAGGTGTCGCGCCGGAAGTGACGTATGCGCCGTTAAAACCACACTCCGAACTGTGCACAAAGGGAATTGAGACACGGCTTCTAAGATGATTAGTTGTGCCTGTGCACTTCACGGTTTTCCCTGTCCTGTCTTGTCTGTGCATGAAAGTGCGAAATGTAATTTAGATTCCGTTGTATATCTAATACATGTGAATAAATTGACAATGAAGCCCACTTTGAGTTTTTCTGCACTTTTTCTTCACACAGCATTATATCTGTACATCCCCACGTCTACAATGATGCAAATGTATTTACAGTACTGGCCTACCGCTTTAAAAGAATTATTCAACTCAAGTTTTAAAGTGATACTCCGGGATTTTTGACATAGGGTCCAATTTTCTAGTTAGCCAGCGTGTAGGATATGTGTAGAGAAAGTTATTTTGCGATTTCATGCAGTCTTTGTAAAATCTGAGTTGGCTGTTGCTAAGCTAGCGAAAGTGAACGTCCTGCAGCTAGCCAGCCACTAAAATAGACATACCCAGTACAAAACAAACACCCAAACAAATCAGTTATTATGCCAGGGTATCGATGTACATATCTGTGTTGATAGAATGATTAAGGAAGTAAACCAAGCATGTATTCCTTTGATCATCATCAGCAATTCGTACTTCCTCATTGAAAGCTTGACAGCCGCGGATTGATATCACCCGCATGTCCCAATCCGACCGGCTCTAACTCTAATAGTCCCAATACCATACACCCAGAATTGTAATCGCATGTACACCATTGAAAATGATCATACACTTTTGACAAAATGAAAGCGCCTTCAGACACACACAGCTCGCGTGCGCACAAATGTTACACATGCCAACAACGTTTTACATGTGATTGTGAACTGTCAAACTGTGTCATTTCAAAGTTTGGCAAAGTACTGGCAATAAATGCACAGTACTACATTGTAAACATGTTAGTAGTGTACTCTAAAAACCCTTCCATTCTCTCCCATTCCGTCTCGTCTAAAAACCCATTCCATGTAAGGAGCGACATGACATGTGACATAATGCCAAGGCATTGATGTTTACGGACGCATTTCGCATTACTTCTCGTGCATTTTCTTACAGCAATCGTACATAGAGAATGTACAGCACTATAGCTACAATAGCTATACAATTTGTACAATATGTAGAATAAGTTTTTCGTAGCTAAAGTAAGCAAAGTCATTACTACTCCATATGCGCAACCATCATGACAGCAGGAAAGCCTGTATGTACCTGTTCTTCGCCGGAGACTGATGCCATCACTGTTGTTGTCGTCGTCAAACTTTGGAAAGTGGACGGCACAGCAGACGATTTCAGTGTAGCTATTTTCGCTGACTTTACGAAGTCCTCTGGGCTGAAATGATCACTACAGATCACTCGGTGTCCGAGCTTTTCCATCGGTGTCGCCATGTCCAAACCTGCAGCTAGGAGCCACAGTTTGGTTCTTTCCGGATCTTTCAACGGAAAACGGTGGAAACTTTTGTGAACCCACCTGTGTTTTTTATTGCTGCAACTGGTATATGAACACTGCTGCACCATGTTGACACGTTGTGATTTTTATCCGCTACTAGTCGATTGATTTCGGCTTTTGCTCTGGCGAGTCCCTGATGAAGTGACCTGTTCGCATCACAATCACAATTGACGAGGGAGAAGTAAAATTCCGCCGCTGCTTAGAAACTAGTCCCCCAATATGCGTCAATTAAGTCGTTTGAAGCAAGGTCCGTTTCGTTCAAAATCTTATTATATCAACACAGATATTTAAATCGATACCCTGGCATAATAACTGATTTGTTTGGGTGTTTGTTTTGTACTGGGTATGTCTATTTTAGTGGCTGGCTAGCTGCAGGACGTTCACTTTCGCTAGCTTAGCAACAGCCAACTCAGATTTTACAAAGACTGCATGAAATCGCAAAATAACTTTCTCTACACATATCCTACACGCTGGCTAACTAGAAAATTGGACCCTATGTCAAAAATCCCGGAGTATCACTTTAAAAACTTTTAGATTTACTTTGAGACATTACACCAATCTTTGCACACTTGCTAGCTCCATAACACTAGCATGTAGAAAACTTTGGAAACACCATAGCTTACCTCCGCCATCGGTATCGCGTTACTTCTCAGAGTCCTGCGCAGAAACCGCCGGTATTCGCCTTCTTTCTTTTCCTTTGCTGGAAAAAAATCGTCCGGACTGAAGTGGGTACTGCAAACACGAGGGTCCCAACGTTTTAGAGCTTTGGGTTTCATGTTTGGGTCCATTTTTAAGGCAACTAGCCACAGCTTCATTAACTCCGGATTGTCATGAGGAAGCCTGTGAAAACTCAACCTCGTCCAAGATGTCATTTTGTTTTCACAACCGGGATACATGCACGTTCGCACCATTTTCTCAAGCTGAGATGTTTCTTTTTCTTTTCTTTATGACTCTAACCGAGGCTGAGAGTGTCGTGTTATCTGCAAATCGGTGAGAATGCGCGCGGTCCTCGTTGATGACGTCATCCAGTCGGGACCGTGGCTGGATCTCGGGTTACAGGACACTTCTGACTCAAAGCGTAAACTAACACATTGAACTTTTGGGCAGGAATGGGCAGTTCCATTACGGGGAGAGCTGGTCTTCATAAAACAGCTGGAAAATAATAGTTTCACAGGCTCAAGCTCTTTTCGGTACCTTACAACCATATATTATTTATCATTATCATTTCTGCTGTTGTGTCCAAGTAGCCCTGAGTGATCTATGGATGTTGTATAACTTCAGTGAGCCTATGTTTTCCTGCAAATGGTCTCATGCCACTGAATGAAAAACCTGCACAGCACAAGGAATGCCAATTATCTCAATCAACCTAATGTCAGCTATAGTAGCCGAAGTTTTATTCTTTGCTTCAACTAACTGAATCTGCCAACTTTGTTTTAAAAAAAATGGCAACAAATTAATTTTGTCCAGAGGTAGTTTTAGAGAAATTACAAATGTCCAATACCATAAATGTGATGCAACAACAGCCATTATCAAATGGACCATTATCCCATTATCATGTTACTATATTTTTATTCATTACTTCAGAGGTGCACTCTGTTAAACGTGTGGTGGAGGCTCCATCACCTGCATGAGATGTTTATTTTGCCTTATCTTCCAGAGTAGCCTATTCTCATCTCCATGGAAATAAGCAGGTGGTACCACCAAGCTCAGGTCAGATCTGTGGATAGGCAAACCTATGAATAATTTTTTTTAACTATGGGTATTTATTATCAGCTGTTGAACACATGGAATTTAATAGATGCAAGATATAATTTTTGTTCCATATTGAATTACATTCTTCACTAAAAAAATGAAATAATGAAATAAAGCAACTAGCAGACATCATCACCTTTAACAGGACTTGCATCAGATGTAGTCTGAGTTTTGACATGGTGTAACCTTTGCCACCTAGGGTTACCCTGGCAACCATGTAGGCCTAAATTAGGAGATTATACTTTGCAAAGGATAAAAACATTCACTTTAAAACAGCCAGAGAAGTTACCATTGGCATGGTCTAGTGGTGCATACCGCCTACAACTCAAATAGCTGTGCAAAAAGAGCATTTCATCCAATGAGATATAAATAAGATAAATAAGGGATTATAGGATACATCACTGATTTGAAACTCTTGCTTTTATGTGCTTGTGTTTAAGAAAATGTTGCCTTCGTATAGGCTTTACTTGAGTAACTTGTTAAAGAAACTATGTAGGTTACTTCTTTGAGTTACTTTTTAGTCTTTTTACTTGGCTAGTTTAGTTGGTTTAGTTGTGTGACAAATTGAATTTCTTCTTTTATCATAGTTGGTTTAGTCTTGATTTAGTCCTATCTTAAAGGGCCATATTACACCATTTTCTGATCTATATTATAATGTTGTTTCCTCATCTAAAACTTAGGCCTACCTGGAGGTGTGTTTTGTTTCATTCAGGCAAGACACATATGCAAGACACATCTTGCATATTTAGGCTGAGTTCTTCTCTCAAACTGAAAACACTCGTCCCACCTTGTGACGTCATGTGGGTAGAAAGATGACTCAAACGTGTGTGAATGAAACAAACACAGCTCCAGGTACATTTCTGAGGGAGCAATGACATTCTAACATGGCTTAAAGCTCAGAGAGTACATTTTGCGTAATATAGGACCTGTGAGCTTAGCCCTGATTTAAGACCTAGTTTAGTCTTGATTTGGTCCCGTCCAGAAGAGTCTCGTGCGCTGCTTTGCAGCTGATTTATCACCTGCCTCAAAATGACAATTTGGTGTTTTCCTGCAGATGGCGCCATTGGATCAGAATCCTCAAACACACAAGGAGCTGCAGCGAGCTCTTTATGTGAAGAGCACTTATCTCAAGACAACCCATCATAATAAATGTGGTATAAATGTGGTTCTTCATCATCAATGTGCTTTTATGTGTTATTACTCTGAAGTGGGCCTAAACACCTAAACAGGCCACATTTCAAACTGAGCTGCTAAACTGACCAGTGCCTGTGGACGAAAGAGTGATGCGTGATGTCACCAAGCACTTAAAGGGATATGCCACCCCCAGGTCAAACTTGGGCATCTCCCACAGTCCAGAGACTAAAAGAAGAGGTTGGGTGGGAACTATTTTTCAGTGTGGAAAAAGACAGCCGAAGCACACACCACGCTGACAGGGGAATCCCAGTTACGCACCAGGAAGGGAGTTCCCGTTACGCAGCGTGGTTTTTTTCTGCACTGAAAAATAGTTCCCACCCAAAATGACCAAGGAAAGCTCTCCGTGTTGATTTGCACATTTATTTGCACTCGATATGAATGTGCACTACACAGAAAGTAATTGGGAAACGCATCGAGCAAATTAATTCCTTTTGGCCGAAATCTTTCTCTGGCGACGTTAGACTCCAGTCTAACGCGGAGGAGCTGCAGATACCGCGGCGGTCAGTGCTGACAGACCTGGACAATGGCTGCGTCACCAGAAAAACGCTTTCCACCACTTATTTTAGTCTCTGGACTGTGGGGAGATGCCCAAGTTTGACCTGGGGGTGGCATATCCCTTTAAATGTGCACTTGCCACTGGAGCTAGGACACTCAGTTTTATGTTTTTGACTAGAAAGCTGCAAACGTACACAGTTTACATTAAAAAAACACTAGTTGATGACATTAAAACACCATACAGAGTTTAGTAACAAAAAGGTTTATTTAGTATTTAGTTCCACTTTAACCAGTAGGCTACATCAATTTGAATCGTCAATAATTCACATATTCATGGAACTTCATATCTAGAGGAGCATCTCAACCAACATAGCATACTTGCTAGGTAACCAAATAGCCTTTTTGTGTTTTTGCCCTGTTGTTGGGCTTTTTGTTCCTTTTTTGAGGCAAATGTCATTGTGCCGTCAGGACATTGGTATGGTTTTGGTTGGTTCTGGTGATCTCATCATCCGCAAATTTGTTCAGTTTAGTTTTAAAAGTGGCATAACAATATGTACAATAATGTTCATACGTTTCACTGTGTATGTTGCTGTGTACTTTAAGAGAATATTCAGTGACACATCTCTTACCACAGACATTACATATAGTTTAATTTTGTACTCGCATACGTGGTTTGTTTTGTTACAATGAAAGACTCCACAGTCAGTGCAAAGCTGCAGCACGCAGTAGCAAATAAGACAACTGGAGCTGTGTAGTTTAAAGGGTAAACACTAAATCACTCCCGGAGTCACAAAAAGTCACAGCTCTCCTCCTGTCAATCATAGAGCAAACTCTGGAGTGCAAAGAACATGTTTTCAGCCATGATGTGTCCCGTGTGCAAATTAATAAATGTTTGTTTGTTTGTTTCAGTGTGAAGTGCTCATTAAATAAGTTTATAATAGGACAAAGATAGGAAATAATGTTAAGTAGAATTTAAATACTTGATTGTATACTTGATTATACGTGCAGAAAGACACCAACCTGAACCCACTCTGTACCTTGTGAGCATTGTGGGGAAGAAAACCTGAAAACAGACAGCCAATCAAGTAACTGAACATAAAAGCAACCAAATATATCAACAGTAAAGCCATTATCTGACTAAGCGTCACCAGTTTCGCATTGTAGCCTGGGCAGACGCAGACCATGTTTAGTGACAGTTTTAAGGTATAAACAAACCTTTGATCAAAAACTTAAAAGGATAGTGTGTTTTTTTGTTGTTGTTGTTGTTGTTTTTTTTATGTTAATCTGTATGGTTTTCCTTCTAAAAGTTACGTGTGTTGACACCGGTTTACCTGTGACGCTCTCAGCTGATCCCGGTTCGGCTCGCTTTCTGGAGCCCACGCAAGTAGGTCCGGTAACTTCCCTGGAACATGAAATAAAGCTTGTTTTTCTTCTCAAAACAAAACATTTGTTAGAAAGGTGATATATTTGCGTCCGAAACAGATCTCCACGAAACATCCAGCAGCGTATTCATCCTTCAGCGGATGTCTATGCCGAAGTTTGCAAGTGAATAGGCTGATAGAGTTAACATGGGCGTAGTGGAGAGAGGCAATACGCAAATACGAAATACGCTGCTGGATGTTTCGTGGACAACTGTTTCGGATGCAAATATATCACCTTTCTAACAAACGTTTTGTTTTGAGAAGAAAAACAAGCTTTATTTCATGTTCCAGGGAAGTTACCGGACCTACTTACGTGGGCTCCAGAAAGCGAGCCGAACCGGGACCTGAGCTGAGACTGTCAGAGGTAAGCCGGTGTCAACACATGTAACTTTTAGAAGGAAACCCATACATTAACATATTAACATAAAAAAAAAAAAAAAAAAAAAAAAAAAAAAACACGCACTATCCCTTTAAGGTTGGCAGACAGGTCTCACAGGAAGGCGATTTCCTTTGACGTTCTTATAACTATAGTGAAACAGGATAGAATAGTTTTATAGTGCAGCACACAGCAAACCAAATAGCTTTTACACTGCATTGTTCACGACACAAAGCAACGTCATGTAATGCCTGGCTATTATTCTCGACTTAATTATAAACATGCCATTATTTGTATTTGTATTTGTATGGAGCATTTCTCCGAGAGTGCTCGTTCACCGTTTTAGTTGACCATTTGAAACTTAAGTACAACATAATGGCAAAATGCACGTCTGATCTGGCTCCAACTTCTGGCACGTCTCGCCAAAGCGTAAACGCCCGTCCGATGTTTACCAGCGTCTGTTCCACTGGACGATCAGTTTCTTGGACTTCCTTCGACAAAACAAACCCTTGACGGGATATAAATCGGGATTTCTCCATAGTGCATGTGCTGTACTTTTCTCAGCTCCTTTTATCACTCCATTGGACAACTGTAGTCTATGTGTATTAGCGCCATCATCTGGTAAGGAGCGGGAGAACTTATAGATCAAAATATGACAACACATGATAAATTAGAGTGGTTTTCTTTTATTTTCAATGTGTAACTAAATGGAAAAAAGGCCTTAAAAACATGCTCCAGAATTACTGAAAAATTAGGGATTTGTGAACAAAAAATTCCTTTAAAAAAAAAATATATAGTGGAAACTTGGTCTTTGGTCCACCCATTCCTGGGACATGTGAGACTCTTCGACACACGAACATTTGCAGGAGAGAGGAACAAAAATAGTATTTTTTTCAGTGGGTAAAAACCAGTTGACTAAAATATTGTTTTCACCATAAGAATTCCCTTTGAAATCACCACTTTGTGATATTTATTCATAACCACTGCACTAAATAATGATAGCATACACATTCCAGGACCACTCTAACTTACCTATTTTTTTTTACATCCTCTTACATTAAATTCATTACATTCTTACATTCCTCTTTCACTATTGCCGGGTGAAAATCACCCAAAAGCCTGTAAGAAGAAGTGGGCTTTGGGGTAGGGAAACACCTACACCTTCAAAGATGTCAAAAACAATGGTGAAGCTCCCCAGGGACCCATGGCACTCAGAAAAATGCAACATATTGAAAATCATGTAAATACTTTTGTTTTACGCTTTGATCATATGTTTAGTATAATATCTACCAAGTTCAAAAAGTAGGTCTAGAATAGATCATTTAAATGTTTGGAAATAGGTAGCCTAATAGAGAGGCCTACATGTTTTGTTTTGTTTTAAAGGAGTGCAGGGGGTGCAGCTGCTGGTTAGAACAAGCAAAATATATGTTGTTGTAATGGGGGACATATCTTCACTTTAAGGAATTTAACCTTTGACTTTTATTTATGTCCTATCATCTTTCTTCATTTCACTTCTGGGAAACAGGAGTGGAGTCCAAACATGTCAGCTGCCTTTCACATCCTCAGAGGAATGTTGGCAAAGACTTCACAATGTTGTCAGTATTCCAGATAAGACTAGCAAACTTCACACGATTGATGGCACCGCATACCATCATTTCCTGCTCATTTCCCCATCACATCAGCTTGGGTAATTTTTTTTAATAATCTGTTTTTGTTTTTTATCAAACAAATACTAATTCAGTTAATGTTTTCATTGATTATTAGTTGTAATTTATATATAAAACACAGTTGCTGATTCGTGAAGAGTCCCTCAGTCGTCCAGGTAGAATCCATGATAAAAGAAGAAATTAAATTTGTCAACTGGACAAAGTTTGTTTGGTCGAAAACGTTTCGTCGCTCATCCGAGAGGCTTCGTCAGTTCTGGTTTTCTTGGCCAGGGAAAAGAATTGGTTTGAGAGGGGAGTTAAAGAGGCAATTTTTGTCAAAAAAGAGAATCCTTCTCAAAACAGAAATGGTGGAGTCAGACATAATTTGTCTCCCATCTATACTTCCATTCTTAAACCTAGATCAAACAAACAAAAGATACAATAGGGCTAGCCAGGTCAGGGCCAGAGGTGTGAAAAACAGTCGGGTAGGGATGAATAGGTATGCTAATCCAGACGCCAGAGAAACAAAAGACAGAAACCAATAGGCGAGATAGTTTCGGAAAGTGGTTAGCTAGTTAGCTCCTCCCTGCAGCGAGATATAAGCAAGTGTCTTTCCAGCACTCTAACCAGAACTGACGAAGCCTCTCAGATGAGCGGCGAAACGTTTTCGACCAAACAAACTTTGTCCAGTTGACAAATTGAATTTCTTCTTTTATCACAGTTGCTGATTCACATTTTGTATATTTTTAAATAAAATCACCCCACAATGAAATTATATTTTGCCATGTGCAGTTCATTCAGTCAATCCAAAAAATAACCAACAAATTATTATGTTTTTATAGACTAAATTAAAATAGTTGTGTACTGGCATGTTTGGTTGCTGTTGTCACACTTAACAAAGTATTAAGAATGTTGATTGTTTAGAAAAGGTGTACGGGAGCAGGCAGTAAATTGAAAAGGTATTAGCGGCGGCTTAATCTAGGAGAAACTTCTTTGTCACATATAAGGTTACGTGTCCCTGTGAGAATGTGATCTATGTCAAGCACGCTCCTGATGGCAAGAGGAGAACAAGAGAGTGGGCCACTCGAGAAAGTTGAACCCAAAAGAATGCAGCTCTGGTATTCATTAATGAAGAACCCTCGTCTTAGTGGAGGAACAAGAGCACATAGGACAACAAAGAAAGAAATCTTCAGCATACCGTCACTTACTACATGTATGATTACACTAAACAAAACAAAAAAACAAAAAAAACAGGCATATTTTAACATCTTACTGTTTATGAAATGTTGCATTCAACTGTAAAAACCTTCATATTGTTTGAAGTTCACAGAAATGTCACATGGAATTAACACTTGTGTACAGGTAGACAAGACCATGATTGTCAGAACATAACTCTTTGGCATTTAGCTCATTGCAATATCTAAAATAATACAAATATCTGTAAAAATACATATATAACAATATATTAATAAACTTAACCTGTTAGTTTAGAAGCTCACAGTAAACACAGAGTAGTTTTCCTCCTCCAGTGGCATTCTGACCTGCAGAGCAGCCACGTTATTCTCACTATTATCATACAAGCAAACATTTTGTCAAGAAGTACATTTGTTTAATAATATACTAGGCACCTTCTGGTCACAGAGCCATAAACCTCTGTAGATCCAGCTACAGAGGCTAAAGGAATATGACAGACTGCAGGAACAAATAAAATAAGTTTTACCATGTTATCAATGATGGGAATAGATTCCAGGTCCAAGTTGGGATTGTTGAGAATTATAACTTGACAAGGAGGAGAATGCAAGTTTGTGCGCCACATAAATTATATATTTTAGAAAATGTAGAAACCACAATAAATATCTAGCTTTTTCAGTTGGGAAATAATATTTAAGGATGGGGAAAGCAGCAACATTTCACATATATACTGTAGAGAATATAAATATTTTGGCATTCACTCTGAGAAAACATGTTGTCCTATTACAATCCAAAATACTGTCCAGGTACCTCAGATGTGTCTCCTCTCTGTGGCTGTACACACTGCCAGCAGCTGCACAGCCAGAGGTCAAGGGTGAGTCAGAGCGCAGCTCTGGCCTAAAGATGTGTCCTTTTTCAAACTTTCTTTTGTCATTTATAGACACTTGCTCAGCATCCATTTCCAGATTATTTAAATAAAGATTTCCACAGCCTCTGTCTCCAATTCATCCAAGCCTTTGAATGGGTTTAGTAGCAACTTTTTAGGCACTGCCTTCTCTGAAAAATAAAGACAATAAAAATATTGAAACACAATCCATACTCAAATGCAATAACAAAGTTAATGTAAGCATGCACGTTCATTAAGCCTCACAAAATAAACCTTGACCTGCCACATACAAGGGTCTACATAAACTGAAATGCACTTATGTGCATATTGGTTATTAAGTTTACATTGTGTGTATGCGTCTTAGAGAGAAAAGCATACAATAAATCATATTCTTACCAGTGTTAAGCTTTGTTAGACTTGAAGTCAGTTTGGCTTTAGTTCCTGTCACCGGCCGCTCCAAAGTCCCCGGTTCAGATTGTGCAGAGAATTGTCTATTTGGCGAAGCCTGGTCATCTGAAAGACTCTTCCCTGAAAGAAATAATTGAAAAGGCTGTGTAAATAAATAAGTCAAAGATGACAAGGTTTCATTGTAAAAGGGTACGGTGAGTATGAAAATGACCAGTTCAGTAATTAAAACACACAGTGGGTCATGGCTTTGGAATCATCAACCATAAATGATTCAAACAAGGCAACATAATATAGCTCACCTCTGCTCTTAGTGCTGCTGGTGCCAGTGCAGATCACAGGAGTGGAGGAGGCCGGTCTCAGAGGTGCTCCTGTGGTACTATAGAGCTTTGCAGGACTGCCTTCCCTTTTCCTTTGGTCCTGGTGTAACCGCTGGTTGAGGATTTTTATTACAGCGTCCTTTTCCAAAATTTGGGCATAAAGAGCACGAATTCTACAAAAGATAAAAGACGGCATTTTAGTTGGCACTTGGTAACAGAATTTCATAACAATATAGATTTAGATGTACCTGTTTTCCATCTCTTGATTCCTGTAGTCTGCAGGTGGTAGGTCATCATTGAAACTATTGTTAGAGGAGTGGCAGGGTGAGTGGTTAATGATGGTGGTGTCCCTGCAATCATCGGTAAATTACAGGTTAATTTAGGTGAAAAATAAGTATAAGTTATATGTTGTAAGGTGCCACAAAAGAAGTCAAATCCTTTCTTACCTCTGAGCGGCAGCAGTAGCAGCCACCTCCATTGCAAACTGCCTCATAGTGCTCTCCTCTAAATACTTCTGCTCCCAGCGCACCATGTCCGCCTCCAGGGCTAAGATCCGCTCCTCCTTTTCCTGAAGACGTTCTTGGAGAGAGCTCATAGTTGTTCCTGGGGGCTGGGTCTGCCTCTGTAAGAAACAAACACAAGAATTAAAAGTATTGATCACTTTTACCTATAATTTACAAGACCTGGTGCATAAAAACAATGGCAAATACCTCAAAATAATGCTGAACTACAAACTGATAATTCTATATTTTATGAGTAAATAGCTTATAAAGGGTTAATAAATGTCACATAGCCATTTTCTAAATTAAAAATACCGTAATAGAAAATAGATTAGTGTATACTGCCACTATGATAAGGCAGGACAGAAAAATACTACAGTGGTACCTCACCTTACGAAAGACCCAACAAACGACAACGAAAATTTCAAGTTAAGAAACGCCTTCACGTAAAATTTTGGTCTCTAGATACGAAAGAAAATTCAAGTTACGAAATGCCAAATCTCAAACATTAAAATAATGCGCGCTCAGCCACACACATTATACGCTTTTCTCAGACTGGATTTAAACTTTTCTCACATTTCTCTCTCATTTAAACACTCAAACTTTCATAGATTTTCAACAAAATGTATTAATAGTGAAGTGTGGGGGGAAGGGGGAGGGCGGTGTGTGTGTGCGCGCGGACACATGTGTGATAGCGCAGCATGACCCGGCGCGGGGCTGCGAGCACGAGACCCGTGCTCAAACCGTGCCAGGTCTAAACCAGGTCTAAACCAGGTCTGAACCAGGTCTAAACCAGGATTAGACCACCGCGGCTCTTGCATGCGTTCGTTCATGCGCTCAGACTGCGTGCGGTCCCGAGGGGAGTCCTCGCTGCTCGCCTCAGCCGTGACTCGAAACGAAACCAGGAAATAGACCCGCACGCGGCGCTTTAATCCACCTGGTTTAGTCCAGGTTTAGTCCTGGTCCAGTCCTGGTTTAGACCTTGGTCTAGACCTGGTATAGTCCACGTTTAGTCCTGGGTCTACAGTCTCTACGCAGGACACAGTGTAGGCAGGCCTTTTCCATTGAAATAGCTACTCAACTTACGAAAAATTCACGTTACGAAACCACTTCTGGAACGACATAATTTCGTAAGGTGAGGTACCACTGTATTGCAGTTTATAATTAGTAAAACGTCTTTTTTAAAATAAAGTTGCAACATCTCCTTGGAGACAATTATTCAAGATGGTTCCTCCAAGAAAGTTATGAGGGTCTGTACAAACTCGTAACTTTCTATTTACTTCAATATTTACTTTACTTTCCATTTATTGATTGAAATGTTCCGCAGCAAGGCCATATATTATATCATGTTGGTTGTGGTTTTGCGTTACCTGCTGTGCCCTCAAGGTGCGCAGCTCCTGCTCTAGTCTCGTCCTGAGCTTCATCTCGAGGCTTTCCCGTTTCTCACAGGTGGACTGCAGCTGTGCCAGGGCGCTCTGTAGCCTCTCCACCTTCTCCACATATGCCCGTTTCCGCCTGAGCTCCTCCTCCAGCTGTCGTCCTCGTCCCAGCGCAGTCTCCAGGGCGTCCTCCAAGCGCTTCGCCTTCAGGGTCTGCTCCTCCGCCGTCGACCTCAGACGCTGTAGCTCCCGTTCCATGCGCTCACGTTCACTGTTCTGCTCTTCATCTATGACCACGACAAAAAGACTTTATTACAGCATCTGTGGTTTATAGCAAATTCCCACCATAGCATGAAACTGATCCTTTCTATGAAGCTGGTAATAAGTACCAGAGCCCCCAACATGGAGCCCAGTGTTCTTCATTAAGTGAAGCACTCTCAGTATGTTGAGAGGAAGACAGAAGAGGAAGGCGGTGAAAGCTGCCCTATCCCTTTGACCCACATAGCACAGAGCATTCCTCATCAAGACTACACAAACACAGCTCCCCTGCTTTTAACACAGACAATATGAATCACAGGTAGGGAAATTTAATTTGACCACTTTCATAGCAGATCTGTCTTTTTTGGTTATTTATGGTTTCTTCAGTTCCTTTCAGGGGGCAATGTGAATTGAATTCCTCATTTTAAGCCTTCTTACAAACAAGCTGAGGTTATGCAAGTGGAATTCCTGCTCCAAGTACAAGTCCTGGACTACAAATGAGCCTCATTCACTCTGCTACAATCCAATCATACATGTGGATAGTTAAGAAAGCAGGGAACACGCAACACTCACTTTGTTCAAGGAGTTTAGCCATGATGTGCTGGTTGTGGTCTGCGGCCTGTGCTTCTTTTGCAACATGTGATCTGGCATTTTCCAAGTTTTCTGTGACAAATTTAGATCTTGATTAGCACATCCACTTTTTTTTTTTTTTTTTACACACCAGTAGTGAATGAAGATTCTTTAGAGGCTCATACCTCTTAGGTCTCTGTTAAAATCCTGAAGTCTTCTGACCTCAGCCACCAGCCTCCTCCTCAATGTCTGCTCCAGAGTTTCCCTCTTTGTGCTGCCCTTCATTAGGGTTTCATAGGCCTCAGAAATGCGCTGGATCTCCTGCTCCAACTGGGAAGTGAAAGGAAAGGGGGAAGGAACAAGGGATACAGAAATAGAAAAGTGGAGAGAGGACAGTTTTGGTTAGCCTACTTCACTTGCCAAAGAGTAACTTTGAACGAGTTTAGGTTCATGTTTTAAGAGAACACAGAGTACGTGTTTATATAGGGGAATGTAAAGTACACTTAGCCAGTATGTACAGTATGTTTGTGGTATAATTTGGAGAAGGAATTTTAGCCTGCACCACTCCCTGTGTGACTGATTTATATCTGCATTCCTGAGGCTGATAGCTCATGTTCCAGGTGTGAGTGCATAAAAAAGCTTGCACACACACAGACACACACACGCACTAAAAGGATTCTGGAAGGCTGCCAGCACGCAGAAGGTGTACATGCCTGTGCCTGGGCTGTGGAGACTGCAAAGAGACACCCACCATTACAGCAGTCACACAGGCATGTTTACTCAGGGCTGCGGCGAACGGGGAAAAGTTTCCAACCCCAGCAATTACCATTCTTTAAGGCTGAGACCAGGCTAACCATGTGACATAACTCCAGCACAGCCCAGTAAGATTTACAAAGATTGGCTTAAGGTGTCGAATGACTGCTGTAAAAGGAGGCACGACATCATGTTTTAGCCCTGTTTACTAGTGATAGTGAAAGGCAGTTAGGGAAGTAGTGACACCAAATGACTACTGAGTGACAAGCGATGACTGTGATGGAAACTAAGAAGCACATACTTTGACTGCCTCTGGGTCAGCTCCACAATAAGGCCAGTGTGTAAACAGGGCAACAGTCACTCTTGCTATGAAGTGTCGCAGCTGCGAGTGTCCTCAGCCCTTCCAGATGGGCAAGTGTGTGCAGCATTAGCTGACAACTGCTCACTGGGGTTGTGTTATGTTGACAGGTGGGTAAAAAGACTATAGTATACATACATTAAGTTTTTTTGTTGTAAATATTCAGTAAAATAACAAACAAAAAAATACATGTGTCAAGCTGGTAGATGTAACAATGATGTTCTTTTTACCTTCTGAATACGCCCTCCTTTCTCTCTGTGGACTTCTAGCTCCTGCCTCAGCCTCTCATTCTCCATTAGCAACAGCTCCACTTGGTTGGGCTCCTCCAAACCAGCAGGTGGCAGGCTGTGTAATGAGCCATAGCCAGGGACATCACCTGGTTGCTCAAACCTAGAGAGAAATAAAAGGAGACACATTAGAAAGGCCTCATGTTTGTTGACTTAAAGCCTACATCGCACGGTTTTGTCAGCAAGACAATGCCACCATTTTAAGCTCTCTTATAACAATGAGCAAAGCATTGCAGACATTCTTGGACTTGTTTTGCTTGAGTCTATTTTCAAGAAGGAAACTGATAGGTTCACATGGAGAAACGTAGTGTGACTAACTTTAAAAGCATAAGGTGTTAACCTGTGTTAGCGTGTGAAACAAACTCCTACGCTCCACAGATTGTTCACATTTCTCTGCTGATGCCATAAGTAGTGTAAAACGAGTAGGTCCTGGTAGTACCTTTGCACTGGCTCTTTGAACTGGTGAGGGATAAATCCTTGGCCTTGAATGGGACTTGAGTACTCTGGAGGAGGGCAGCGTTTGTCCTGGCCCAGGGGACTGTAGTAAGGCAGCTCCGGGTAGCTGTGAGAAGTGCTTTTGAGTGCTTCTGCTTTGGCCGTGTCAATCCTTTCAAGAGACATCTGCATACGCTGCTCGCTCAGAGATCGAGCATGGCTGCACTTCAGGTCCATGTGGTCTGCCTCTGCGTGGAAGGCCCCCTCATGGAGCTGCATGACTGGGCCTGTGGGGTCCCACTGTGAGGCCAGGTACTGAGAGTGGACCTTTGCCTGGTCATATGTGGGTAGCGGTTCACTATGGAGCTGGAAGAGCTGGAAGGTGCTCTCTGAGTGCTGGTAATCCCCCTGATGCTCCTGGCCCTGGGGCTCCTGTCGGGCTGATAGCTGAGGAGACGAGGGCTCCTCTAGGGTCAGACTCTCCAGAGATGAGCGGGGGCTTCGGCTCATGTCCCCTCCACTGCTCGGTGCACTGCCGTTGCCTCCGCGCAGTGCCTGCTGCTGGATGGCTAGTAAGGTGCGTGTGTCTGTGGGGTTTCCATATCGGAGCTGTTCCTGGATGAGTCTGTGCAGGACTGTGCCAGAAGGCTCCTCTGTGGATGACATAGTGCTCTCTTTTCTATCTATGGGACTGATCCAAAGTCTCAAATAGATCCGCTGTACACCTGTGTGAGAATGAGAACGTTAATTAGTATTACTGTGATATGACATTGATAAATACAAACACACATTGCCCTTCATGCCATTTTTAGAATAAACACTGTGACCATAGAAACCAAATTATAGACTGGAAGTTGTATGCCCATCAAGATGCTTTCCAAATTCATAAGCAATTTCTGTAATTAATGTGCAATCAGACAAGAAAACACTTCCCAACAGCGACAGTGCAGACATGTGGACACATTTTCCATCGCAGGCAAAAATGTATGCGCCAAAAATTCCTATCTCACGGGGGAGCAAAAGCACAAACCGCGTAAGAAAAGAATTCACTTTTTAATCACAAGCGTCCCCAAACTTGTTTAGAGCCACCAAACTAACTTTTAAATCAATATACATGTATATTTGAACAACACGGCTTCGTTCACAGCAGTTAAATGCCGTTTTCAAACTGTTATGCTGCGTGTGAATAAAAAGGAAAACATTGTTCTTACCAACTCACGCGCACATCATGGTAATATCCTTTTTGTTGAGTAAAATGTTTATTCCGGAGTAGTTCCAACTTAAACGTGCCTCATATTAGACGTAGTGTTTTGGTCCTGCCTCGCTGTGAAATGACTGTGGAGGGAAAGAGCGGCGATAATAAGTAACCGAGTCGAGGAGGGACTGAGGTCGGAATGCCAGGAATGTAAAACGCGAGCTCCCTCGGGGATCAAAAGCGTAAAAGCGCCACACGGGAGGAGGAGGCCGGGGGAGGGGCTCCTGCAACAGTCCTAATACTTTTACCTTCTTTTTTTAAATCCAGGGTTAACCTGACATTTATTATACAGTAATCCCAGTGCATACTGGGATTGCAAAATAGATTTAGAACAATGTAACTCCAAGAGAAGGAACAACTATTCTTGGAAAGACGATGTCATTGAGACTTTGGATGAACTTGGAAATGGTTGTGGTATATGCACAGGCCCATATTTGTTGTTGTGAAAACCCTGCAGCACACCAGAGTATATACTTTAATATCTTTTTTTTTTTTTTAAATACAGCTGCCTATAGTGGGCTTAATATTATGGGCCGTTTTCCATGTTTATTAGAGCCATCTTGTGTGTAATAAGAAGAAGTGACTTTATTGATCTCACACTGGAGAAATTCTTCTCTGCATTTAACCCATCCTGTTATTAGGAGCAGTGGGCAGCACATTACTGCGCCTGGGGACCAGCTCCATGATTTTGCTTCAGTTTGGTCAGGACCTAAGCTGGAGGATTTTACCTGGAGCATGTTTTGGGTTGTTTGGGTAATAGCATCATATTTTCTTTTTGAAAGGAATACTATATTTTTTCATATGTGGAGACTTCAGCCATGCACTGAGGCGAACATTCACTGCAGGTCAGTGATGGTGTGTTAAAGTGAATGTGCTGGATGCCATACGCATGTGTCCTGGTGTGGTGTGCAGCAGCTGTCCTCTGGAATCTAAAGTCTGTGTAGGTCTATGCTCCAACACACCCGGGCTTTGTATCCAGTGACACACTGCAGGCTGCAAAACTGAGCCTTTGGGATGCCACCCGCAGGAATGGCATCTGGCTTAAAATTGACTGACTCAAAGCCTTGTTGATGCTAACTCTTGTTGTAATACCTTTATGTCATATTATAGTAGATTGATGACACATTTTATTTGTTGGTGTCCGATGTGCATAGTTTGAATTTTAACTATAGGTGTGAAGGGAGATCCTGCTCAAAGTAAGTTTTAAGTATTATGGCTGCAGTGAATTGTTCATTATGACACTGCAAATAAATGACACAGTATGTTTGACACAAGTAGTACACGAGTAAATCATCAATTTAAGTTGTGTTCCTTTGAAGAGATAATCCTCCTGCCTCAAGGTGGAAAGCAAGTCTTCATGATCAGCTTTTGCCAAAAGACAAGACCAGCTATTCATTATCCTCTTAAACCGTAACACATGCCTATACTGAGTATCTCAGGACAGTTTAGAATATCAGGCTTTCAGGTATACTACAGCATGGAATAGCTTAGTTATACTTTAACTAATGTGTTGTCATTAATGTTCATTAATGTGTAATTTGCAATGTTTTCATTGGAATTCAAAGCACCAGAAATGAGAGCAACAAACAGGTCACAATAATTGATTATTGTGCTACATGACCAGTTGCCTTGGGCTGATTATCTCATTAGACCCAAAAATCTATAGGACCTAGTGAATTGGTATTGACCACCCAACAGTCTGTCCTCTGTCGTCTTCCTGATTAACTCTCCTTAAGTGAGCACACACACATTCTCGTCATGTTTGTGATGTGTCCCAAAACAGGAGCTGGTAAAAACATGCAGACACTGTGTCTCCGGGGGTGGCTCTCACACGCAGGCGGCCGGTCAGCACCACACTGGAGCATGTTTGCATTTCACTGTCACATCCGCACTGTCCTGCACCCAAGTCCCACCTCTCTAAAGTCTGCTTGGTCACTTAACACCAGCTCATGACTTCCTCTGTCGCTGTGGCTCCTGCTCTCCCTCTGGTCAGTGCCCCTGGCCATTCATTGTAACACGCTTCCTCTTTAACCTCCAGAAGAATGCAGGGCTGACCCCTGTGAAACTGCAGACACATTCAGAAACTCATTACAAGAGATCAAGATCTAAAATAGTGGGCCACAAAAATTCTTGAGTGTCTACACAGACCCAGACAGTGTATTTTATAAATATATCTTCCTCAGTGACTGCTCGAGGACACCTTTTAAATTAAGACACAACATCTCTGTTGGTACTTTTGAGGTTTTAGTGGAAACATGACAGAAGCGAGACAATGTGGATTCAAAATACCAGTTTCTGAATTGGAAAGTCTGAGACAAATTTTAAATCAGTGTGTGCTTATGAGGTATAACTATTTTAGGATCATAATATGTTTTGCCAAAGACATACTGAATCTTAATGGAACATAAATAGAGGGTCTATATATACAAATTTGAAACTGCTGTGCATAATCATATTTATGTCATGTCATTCTTGTCATTGCTATTAATATTTTCTATCAAGTAAATCAGTTATAATTTTCCTATGAACTATGTATGCTGTTAAGGGTTAATGTCATGATGATCATACAAGAAATATGAACAGTCAAAACAAGGAGACAAGTCCACGGTGATAAATGATTACCTGTGGACAATAGTGATATAGAGCAATGTTATGACTCCACAACAGTGTTCCTTGAACTAGAATGTTGGACGCTAGGTCATATATCTTTATGATTGCAAGACTTGTGGGTGCTTTCTCCACTGTATGATAACTGATTACTTTGATAAGTATGTGCCTTGCATTTGGGTGGTTAGTTCGGTCTGCCTTATAGAGTTTGTGGTTTTACTATATTAGCGAACTTCGACGACGTCACTCCTGGAACATGAATGTGACCAAGTTTTATCTAGACAGAGATGTCCTCAAATTTTAGATAAATGTGGGTGACAAGTTCAGTTAGATATATGATTTGCTTTGTATGTCTCTCTTCTGCATCTCTTATGTTCTTATGCACATAAAAGTCAGATTTGGAAATTAGGTTAAACTGGGCCTAATCTAACTAATGTACTGGGGAGGGGGGTCTTTGACAGAGATGGACAGTGTGGGAACAAGTGTGACAAAATAAAGCACAAGGTCATCTGATAGGGCAGCCCTGATGAGGAATGTAAGCGATAGTGTTGGATTCCTCTCACATCCACAGACAGCTTCCTCCGTCTCACAATACACAATAGACAAGGACAAGGTGCAGTGCACTCCAGCAGTATCCTGTTCTCAGGAAACCTCTGACTACCCGCTTCCCAGGTCTTTGAGTTTCCCAAAGCTTGGTGTGAAATCAAAGGCTTCAGGATTCACCTTAATCCTCTCCTGCTATAGATCTACATTTAGACATAAAGCACTCTGTCTCTGCTTTGTGGACCTTTTCTGCTGTTGGAAAAGTCCAAGTTTCAATACATATCAGTCCTTGTTTACTTTGTTAAGGGCATAGTATGTAACTTTCTGGAGGTGGCACTTTGCTCTTTTCATGATATTGTAGAAAAACGTCATAAATTAAGTAAATTAAGTGAACATAGTCCATGGTCACAAGTGTTACTGTGAATGGTGGAAGGTTAAAGCCAAAAGAACAACATTTCCATGGAAACAAGGAGACAAATAAATTAGGCTTGTGGAGATGTAAGCCTGCTTAGAGTAAGATAAAAGGAGAAATTCAATTTGTCAACTGGACCAAGTTTGTTTGGTCGAAAACGTTTCGCCGCTCATCCGAGAGGCTTCGTCAGCTCTGGTCCAGAGCTGACGAAGCCTCTCGGATGAGCGGCGAAACGTTTTATCATGGATTCTACCTGGACGACTGAGGGACTCTTCACTGCTTAGAGTAAGGACACATGTTTTGTTTTTTTTTTGTTTTTTTTAATGCAACACAACCAAAATAATATAAAAAATGCTTTTATTGTAGTCTATTTTTGCTAAAAAAGATACATACTGTGGCTTTAATGTGTAGTCATGAGATGGACAAATTATGATGGAGAAAAGTTGGTGTATTATTTTACTAATAAAAAAACTTGGCTTGAACATTTACCTCTAAACTAAAACCAAAAAAAAAGCCATTTCCCTTTTCCCTATTAAAGAGAAGAGAAGAAATCAGGGCCTGTCAGAGCCCGTCGAACCCTTTTCCTACTGGAGGGAATTTCCAGAAGTTCAGAGCAAACTGACTTCAGACATGAGTCAGAACTGGAGATAACAAAACAGATGTGAGTGATCTTACCTGAGACAGGTTTTGTTTTATTATCCTCCATAAAATGAGAAATATATAGTAAATCACTGTCAAAACACAGGCAAAGCCTCAAGCCTAAAATAGATTTTGGGAAAGACACAGACATAAAAAAAAAATAATACTAGCACTGAATTAGCTCTCTCCCAGAAAATGCAGCTGATATGTTCCTAACCATTACTGCAACTAGACCATTACTTAGACTTAAACAAGGGAAATTACTTGGACACAGTAGCTCACACATCACAATATATTATAATAACAAAAGCGAAATGGTAATAATAAATTCAAAAATAAATAAATAAATATAGAAATAAAGTAATAAAAATCTCAGCTATATACAAGAGCCGGTAAAAAAGGGGCAAAGATGATATGATGATGACAGGACATTTGTTACATAAGGGTGAGTTGTTGTACAGTTGTATGGAGTGTGGTATGAAGGTAGTCCTCAAACAGCTAACAGTATTTTTCCGTCAAAAGAATAAAAATGTTGATGCTGATGAAGTGTTTTTACAAATACTAAGCAAAATTGGCAGAACACAAAAATGAAAATTGTTGGGAAAAAAGTATTGCCTTTAGGTCCTGCTTAATGGCGTTCAAAGTGAAAGAACTATGACAAACATGTTCTGTATGTATGCTCTCTGAATGTTTGTCTTCCCTTGCTGTTGACATTAGCAGAACAGCCAGTCTGTTTTGTTCATATAAAGAGCAGTTGACATAAAGGGGCACAAATGATGAATGCTTTTAAATAAAACCCTTCAGAATTTGGGGGAATGTGTATTTTTGCATTGTGCTTATTACAGTTTCATGTTGACAATACTATAGCAACATAACTGCCTCCTGTATTCTCAAAACACCCCACATACTTGGCTTCTGTTTAGTACAGACACATCAGGGCTGAGGGCAAATAGTTTAGTGTCACTGTAATCATGTTGCCTTTTCGCTGTTTTCTCTGTTTTCTTCTATTCATCAATCTTTTTTACACAATTGACAGTAGTGTACATTTCTGATACTTTGGATATAAGTTATTAAGTAAAATGATTAGCTAATATAAACTGGGAAAACAAAGACAGTTGTTCAGTGAAGAATGTCAACATGGAAAGGTGAGACCTGTGTTGTGGAAACGACTAGGGTCAACTATGGCCATAAAAGTCCTAAAATAAGATGAACTAAACAAACAGATTAGACAAGGGCAAAATACATGAATATATAATGTGTTTTAAATTTTAAAAAGCTGAAACAACACACGCAAAATCAATAATATCTAGAATAGTAAATCCAAATGGCAAAACGTCTAAAAAAGTGTTTAAAACATCAATAAAATGATAAAAACGGACTAGATCTGATCAACTAGCATAGTTTGTTTTAAAACAATGCAAAGAGATAATAACAAATAACTGATACAGCAGCAGTCAACCAGTCAGCCTGTCCTAAAAGACCCCAGCCCCCAGAGGGCCACTGCCATCCCTGGAGGTCACCCAAATGCCACCCATTCATTTGGGCCCCAGCTCTGCCTGTGCTGCTGAGGCTGCACATAGCATGTGATCTGATGGCTCTGGCCAACAGCGAGTAGAAAGAGAGCGAGAGTGGGGTCTGTGTCTATGAGCTCAGCACTGAAAATGTACCAGGGGCTTTCCATGGTCCTCTGGCAATGAAGGGAATGTCGGCTAGCTATGTGTGAGCGTGTGATAAACCAGAGGAGCTGTGTGGTGAGATGGTGTCTAGATTATATAGATGACTACACAAATCTACCTGGAATCTAGTCAACTGGATGTGGTCTTTTTATTCTTTTTAATTTTTAATCTTGGCTAACTTAAATAAATTCAATACCATTTGCCTGGCAAAGAATAAATGAATTATGTGCATTTTTATACAGATTGATTTCAGTGTGGTCCCTGCGGAGGATCTGTTGCATTTCAAACCCAAGCTAACTTGATCGTGCATTCAGATTTCTTTATTTCAGTGATGCAGGTGAAACAAAGGAGCTCACTGGTCAACTATTATTTGCAAATAAGACCAAATTTAACAACTCATATTAACAGTGTGTAGTGTTTCGCTCACTGATTGTGCAGAAATCTGCAATGTTTTTTTCAGTCCTTTGATATCACCCCTGTCATATTTTTCCTTTATTTTTTTCAATATGGATAGACTCAAATCTGAAAACAGGGAGATTCTCTGGTCACCAGAGTCACATCTTTTTATAGTATTGAAAAAGTGTTCTCAGGGAGAAATACCATTAAAAAGATGATAACTTTCCAAAGTTGTGCACATGAAAAAGTTACAAAACCACACTACTACCCCATCTGTTAGGTCACTGCACACTGAAAAGTTTAATCAAACTATTATTCTCCAATCATTCATGAAAGATTCAAATAATTCTAAAGAGATTTTCACAGTTGCAATGCTTAACTTTGCCATATCAGTTTTTGAAATTATTGCATAAAAATAGCCATAATACCTTCTAAACAACAGTATCAAAAACAGAACTAATCTGTAGACTTAAACAGACTTTATTGATCAACAAGGGAAATTACTTGGACAGTAACTCACACATCACATTGTATTACAATAACAAAGAATACAAAATATTATTTAAAAAATGATAATAAACTTCTAAATAAGTAGCAATAAAAATAGCTGAGACTGGTACCAATAAGACATAAATTATATAAATGTATGTACAGTAAGTAAACTGTACGACTACTCCTATAAACCTATTTCAACCAAGAAAGTCAAATATTTTTGAGTACTATCTAGTTTATTAGTCAGTGTGCTAACAGTAGTTTACATTTATCGGAAGACAGTTCAGAGCTGTTAACAATAGCTTCAGGTCCTTGTTGGACACGTCTGATTGCAGTAAATAGCCGACACACTCAACTGGGAACCAGTTTCTCTCCTTGGCTCACTGCCCACCTATTATTAAAATTAAATTCAAAGAATTTTGAAATATGAATCATTATGTTTCCGCTGACTACCAGTAAACGAGCATGATTCAGCTGTGAGATATGTTAATGGACAAACCCCCCGGCCTGAGCGTGTCTGCTACCACATAAAGACTGTATTGTAGGGGTCATAGGGAGCCATTGTCTCATGTCTTTGACTATTTTTACACCAGATCAAGAAAACTATCTATTCTGAAGTGAGTTCAAATGAATAGTCACAATGACGAATATGATTTGCTCATATTGCAGGTGAAAAAAACATGCTTTAACCTACTTTGATAATGCAGTCCTCTACAATGTAGTCAGTATAACCCAGTGGCATCAATTGATCATTAAATTAATATGGAAGTACTCATGTGTTTACTTAAGTTTTATTTTCTTATGCCTTACAAATCAGGTGTCCCACAGGTGTTGGAGCCTACCCCTCTAAGTACAACCCCAAGCCTCCAAACCCAATTGGATAATGCACTGACAATCAGGGGTGATCAGGCCTGAACATGAACACTGAACCAGGGATAATAGGATAATGTATTTAAAAGGAAAAACCATGTTTATATTCGATTATAATTAGAAGAACAAATAGAAGGACAACTTCTTTAGATGATGTCTTTCTTTTAACTCTGATAAGTAAAATGCATTTACTTTACATTAATCTACTGTATATCCACTAAATTACAGCAGTGTGTTTGTCGATGTCCAATCGCATCCGATTTCAGAAGCTAAGCAGAGTTAGCCTGCTAAGCTAAGCTAAGCCTGGTTAGTACTTGGATGGGAGACCACTGGGAATACCAGGAGCTCTCGTAAAAACTGTTACATTTTATGTATATATTACATATACATTTTAACCCCTTAAATGCCATTTTTGACAGCAAAAGCATCAAATTATGTGCATGAAAAAAATGAAAAAATAAATAAATAAATTTCTTCCAACTAATTTTAATTGTTTGTGTTGAGATTATCAGAGGCTGAGGATGTCATAAAATAGTGTCAAAACTGATTTTTGATATTTTTTGTTTTTGTGATTTTTTTTGAGTTTTTCGATTATTGAAGGAAAATGAAAGCAGGAATCTCCTGACAAATATGGATCTACCAATCCAGAATGTCAGACTTCAAAGAGTGTAGTGTCCCACTGAAGCAGCGCTGGCATATTTACAGTACAGAAGGGAACATTCACATCTGCGAGCTTTCATTCCCCCTGCCTATAATTCCCACTCAGGACAGGCTGTGATCACAGGCAGTCCAGTTAGCAATGCTGTCCCAAAGAAGAATGCAAACAGCAGAGGAGTACTTCCAAGAATTCCCAGTTGAGGATCTTTCTGGAATGCTCTAATGAGCCTTGTCCCTGCTGTTTACAGTTCCAGTCCGGCAGTAACCCTACAATCTTCCATGCCAGCGTATGATTATCCCAACTCCTCTGAGGACGCAAATAGTGAGAGTCAGAGCGAATATTCTCATACTCCAAACAACACATTTCTGCAAGCCAGTTTCATAAAAATAGGGACACTGTGTAAAATTTAAATTTAAGTTATATAACAACTCGTACTGCATGATACTCTTATTACTGCTTATTACTTACTAAATGAAGTAGGTTCTTATGATACTAAAAAAACTCAATTTTGATATAAAGAAAAAGTCTAAGTCTGCTTAATCTCAGAGCTAATAAAAACACTTTTTAAAAAATAATAGTATTTTATAATATTATATCTTTTTTTATTTAATGTTAGCATGTGGTCTTATACTAGTACGAGATCAAGACCATACCAAAACTTTTCAGGATTGGTCCAGTTTTGTCCTGTTTGCTATTTTAAAATTTTAAAGTTTCTGAATGTCTCTTTATCACAAACTCAGATATTACAATTCAAATTGTGTAGTATCCCTCAGTCGTCCAGGCAGAATCCATGGCATTTCAGTTTGTCAAGTGGACAAAAATAAACTTTTGTCCAGTTGACAAACTGAATTTCTCCTTTTGCAATTCAAATTAAGGTTTATCAGCATGAACAGGAATGCACTCTTCTATGATTTTGACTAAAGCGAGTTCAGATTAGACAAACAGGATGACTGACATTGACATTCTTCTAAAAGTGGAAACTATGCGTCAGTAACTAGACAAGGGGTCAGAAAACGAGAGGAAAGCATGTGACACAGCTGTGTTAACTATGCTATGGGTGAGTCCAGATCTAAGCTAACATGTCCACATCAGACTCCATCTCCTTGAAGCGCTTATGCAACTCAAGAATGTTGGAAGAGGACTGACCTGCAAAATTAAGAGCTGAAAAAAAAAAGAAAGAATACTTAAAATAGAAACATAATGATTTAGCCACACTTGAATAATTCTTTCCAAAGGCCCCCAGTGTTACTTAAAAACACACTCCAAGCTACATTCCTGACAGTTTCCTGTCCACAACAATAGCAAGGAGAGAGTGACTGGAAGCAACACAGGCAACACTTCCTCAGACATTCACTACCTCCTCATGTATGAAAGAACAAAAATGGAAATGTGTCCTTGACTAAAACATGATTAAAAGGGAGGGACACCTAAAGAGCGTGAAATAAGCTTTTGATTATCTTCCAAGAATTCCTAGTTATTAGCAGTTGTCAAGGGATATGCATACATACTGAGTAATTTTACTACATGGCTCAAAACCCAAACATTTGCAGAAGTGAGTGTTGCTCAGTGAGTGTGGTATTGTACCACAGAATACTCATTTGCTCACTCAGGATCTGCTTCACTGTCATCATCACTGACCGAGTGATGATGACAGTTACAGTCTCTATGAGCTGAGCTCAAAAGAAGTATGCAACTTGATAAACAAATTAAGTGATCTATTGCAATATATTGAGTAAATAATTAGTTTCATAATCCATATGACAATTAGTTCGAAAATTTCAACAGACTCTTACTGTTCAAAGTATGTCCTCCACTTAGAAATATTTCATGAATACTTCAAGACATTTTATGCACAAATACAGAAACATGTTTATTGTCCTTTGTTTTGGCTGCCATAGCAACAAAAGACCAAAAGTGTAAAAGGATCTGTGCTCAGTTTGGCCCAGTGTCTGCAATCATGCTAAAACTCTAAATCCCATGACAAAAACAACATTCCACATCTAAGTGATAGTCTTCATGGAATTCCTGTTAAACAGAGGCATTTCTCACTGAGTCTGCATCATTGTATTAAAACCATCTGGAGAGCCGTGTGAATTCTTCCTCCATGCAGTCTGATATTTATGACTGAGGATTAAGTAGAAACGTAATGTATGTCAATGTCTGTAAAGGGTTTTGCAATTCTGCATGTTTGAAAATGACACATCTCAAGTGTGTAGAGTGCATCCGATCACAATTAGTTTACACACATTTGTATTATTCCTAGTCGTTTTATATCTTTTACATTCACTGTTGTTTCATACATATTTTTTCTTATAATGTGAGTAGGAGTACAGTACAGAAGCAGCCGTCTCATCAAATGATAACAGCACCTGAAACAGTTTACCCTAGTACAGTAGTAGTGGTAGCAATAGTGTTCATGCTAGTAGATAAATAAAAACACATTTTTGTTATGGTGCGGTCTGTCTGTTCTTTTCAAACTATTCATTTACCATAACCTGCCCCGTACACTGACCCTGCATGTAATCTAGCCTTATCTGTGTTTATAGATGTTTTTGTTGATGCATGCAGGTCCGATGGCGTCTCACTAAAGGCAGCCTTGAGAGTCATGGAGGGGTCTGGAGATACTATGAAAGGCCCACTGTAAGATGCCATCAAAGGAGGCCTGCCGAGAAACACACAAAAAACTCAGTGCACCTCCAGTAACATCACCTGACTCACAGCAATGATCGCACCACAATACTATTTTTACTGTCACGTTATCAAATCATAGCCCCGCCTATAAGGAACTTTTATGTGGCTGTTTAAAAGCAAAATGAAACTATGTGAACTCTGAGTGACACAGATGAGATGGTAAATTCTTTGAGATGCAGTCATTATATTTACATTTATAATTTTGTTGACAGAATATTAGTATGGGAGGGTAAAATGCCTAAAAATTATATCACAATTTTCAACTTTTACGGGTCGTACATTACGCAAAATTGACTCTTGTAAGCTTTAAGCCATTTTAGAATGTTGTTATCTCATCAAGAACATACCTGGAGTTGTGTTTTGTTTCATTCACATGTGTTTGAATAACCCTTTAGTCTGTCTACATCTCCGAAGCTCAAAATGCTCTGTTCCACCATCTGAATATACAGAGTTTTTGTGTTAAATCTGTGTGAATGAAATAAAACACAACTCCAGGTATGTTTGAGATGAGGAAACAACATTATAACATAGATCAGAAAATAATACGGGCCATTTCTAGACACATGGACAATTCCTCTACACAAGGTATGTTCAGTTGTTTTGGTTTGCTCCTGGGTTTAGCTCATTTTCACGCTTTGTTTGCTCCTAATCCTGGTTTATAGTGTGTTTCTGGAAACTGGTATGGGATTTTTCCCATCTCTGATTTGAAAAATGTTCTGGCACACATCTTGAACTGATAATTCCTTGAGAAACTCTGCGTTGGAGAGATTCCCACTTCCCCAAGTAAAAGTATTTCATGCCGATTACTGAGACTTAATGAAGCTTCAAATGCACTGATTTTGTTAAAGATTTGCACTGAAGTTTGTTCAACAGAAATTGAATTGATTATTTTGTTCCTAGTTGTATTGATTTGTATATTGCTCAAATTATGAATGTGTTAAAGGTCCCATGGCATGAAATTTTCACTTTCTGAGGTTTTTGAACGTTAATGTGAGCTCCCCTACCCTGTTTAGCCCCCCCCCCCCCCATGGTTAAAAGTTGCAAAATGTCTAAACTGAGCATTTGCGATCCTTTTCTGTGTTACAAAAAATCGGAGCTCAAACGGGCGATTTTGAACAAGGCACCTTATTGACGTCAGATCGAAAAAAGAAATGCAAATGCAGTTCCACCCCCGTCTGTCTGTACTCAGCGTCTCTGTAAATCACGCCCAGAGAGTTTGGACTGCGAATGCGCTAGGCAATGCGAAATGCGTCTTTTTATTTGCCTGGAGCCACGTCCGAGTGTTTCTAGGCTCGG
Source organism: Paratrypauchen microcephalus (assembly GCA_036785185.1). Taxonomy (NCBI): domain Eukaryota; kingdom Metazoa; phylum Chordata; class Actinopteri; order Gobiiformes; family Gobiidae; genus Paratrypauchen; species Paratrypauchen microcephalus. Next base: position 6,171,366 of record JAVJIX010000021.1, on the reverse strand, counting down.
AAGTCCTTTATCTGAGCCTCTGGACCTTTGAACAGCAGTGGTTTAATTTTATTTTCTGTGGAAATGTGTTTTCAATGGAACGCTTCAAATCTCTCCCCCCCGTGCAAAAACACGGGAATGGATCAGCTGAGAGCTGAGAGCTAAGAGCGGAGAGTTTGGCCACGCCCCCACCCTCTACTATAGGCCAGCTCTTTTCTCCTCATTTGCATTCAAGCAACAACGCCCAGAATAAAGTGTTTGAGAGAGATATTTATGACTCTTTCTCATCTTATCTCTGTTTCTCATGCACTGAGTGTTGATTTTGAAGAAGGATTCATTTACAGTATTAGGGAACCATTAAGGAGCCATATAAAAGCATCAAGAAGTACCATGTCATGGGATCTTTAAAGATAAACCCCTGAGACTTTTCAGTAGGTCTCAGACAATAATAGAAAATACTTCTACTTTTAATTCTCAGTCCTGTTCAAAAATGTAGTGGAATAGAAAGTACAGATACCTGCTCTCAAATGTACTGAAGTAAAAGTAAAAACTATCCACTTTAAAATCTATCAAAGTAAAGTATAGATACCACTTTTTTTTTTTTTTACAATATTTTTTACAATACTTCATTCATCATTTACTCAGCATGAACTATACTGACCAATAGGAGGAGTAGGTGGGAAAAGGAAGACGAAGGTTTGTAAAGGCAGTCATGTCAATCATTTCAATCTAACTTTATAGTCACTCACAAGTTTTTAATTAAACTGTTGATTATTATCAGCATCATCCCATAAACAATGAAATCAAATGTAACTGAGACACACTCACATCAGCCAGGATCGAGTCCAGATCAGAGCTATGGAGAATGCCATCAGGTTCAGTGGAGGTTTGGTTGTGGCTTTGTGTATTTTGAGTTGCAGAAGTGATCTATAGGGGACACAATTACAAGTATTTTAACTACTCCAGTTCCTTGTTCCAGTATTAAACAAGACTGAATGAATGAGGATTTTATGTACACACCTGCAGACACTTCACCTCCTCCTCCGTGGAGCCAGCCCACGATTTGGAGCACGATGAGCAGACAGACCTGCCTCTAACACAGAAACACAAACATCACCAATGACACACACTGTTAGAAATTCCCTAGTATTTAGTTCAGGCATTCATTGGACAGCTAAGGGGTCCTTGGGAGCATAGTGTAGTTACCCTGGAAACGTTGTTCTAACCTACCCGCTGTAGCTTGAGTTTATTCCCTGTATATAAATCTGTGTCTGTGACAGAGGTGGGTTTGTAAATAAGATAAGATAAGATAAAATAATCCTTTATTTGTCCCACAATGGGGAAAGTGTCACAGCGCAAGTTTCAGAAACAGTAGGAAAATATGAGCATGCATCAAAATTAAGATAAATAATAATAATAAGTATGTACAATCAACTAAAACACACAACACTGTAAGGTTAAAAGGCACAGGAACGCTGCACAATAAATGTCTTTGATTCTGAGCAGTGAACAAACAGCAGTTAAAATGAATATATATAATAATATATAATATCACTACAATAAAGTGACTCAGATGATTGTGTACAGTGCAGTGATGGACAGTGGTTGTTAAATAAATAAGTAGCAGGTAAAGTGACTTTAAATAATATTGCACATTGTTATATTACTATGGAGATGACACATGTTGCTATGGAGATGAACATGACTAGCATTGATCATTGTACAAATAAGATATAATGATCCTTTAATGAGTGTTTTTGTTCATTTAATTGTGTAAATGCTCTGATGCTGATTTACATATTAATATGTGGTAATATTGCTGTGGTTTGGTTAATGATTTATATAACACATAATACATCATTATAATTATGTATTATGTGCTAGCTATTACTACTCTGATACAGTTATTTCAGTTAGTAAAATTATTTAAATGTTCTTATAACCAGACAGAAAGATACATTAAAGCTCCGTCAAAGGAGTGCCCTCCTTCACTCTGACTGGAGTATTGTTTGGATGAAGTCCTAACTATCTCCAACACACTCATTACACAAATTTACTATTAAGTCATGAACCAAAAGTGTAGCAAGAAAATGATTAAGGATCGTACTTGTTTAAGTGGTTCATACAGTTAGACATAAATGTGTAGAGTACTTTATTATGCCTAAACCTTGCTTACAATAAAACAAATATCACCCAAATCCCTGCAATCCCAAAATACTAGTATATGACAATAATAATAATAAACATTTTTGTCTCTCTCTTTGTCAGCTGTTTTCTTTTCCTAATTATGACTATGTTACTGTTGTGTCCAATGTCTTTATTTGTATAATACTAAAAATTAGCAATAAAAATAAAAAATAAAAAACTTGTAATTTGTAATACTGTATATCATAAAGATCCTATTAATTGCTATGTATTGGTACTTTTGGATGGATCTGTGAGGAATAACTATGAAGGAGAACGCAGCAGCTTCTAGTGGCCACGATGAGAATTGCAGCACGCCTGTCCTGTTAAAACTGAACAGCAAAAGCACAAAAAGCTAATATTCATGTCTTTGTAACCACTTCTACAGAGTGAAGTGAGAGGGTTTCCTTGTATCTGACTGTCTTTCTATGTTTCTGTGTTAAATGAATTATCCTTGCTCACAGCATACATGCATTCCCCATGGCTGGGATCCATTTACAGTCCATTAGTCACCATTAGCTAGAGCGACCAGCAGCACACTGCTATAATGTGCAACGCTGATCAATACTCACAAGAATTTAGAGGAAGGAAATCCATCTGCAGACTTTGTAATGTATAGATGATGAAGCTAAAATAGGACTTGGCTTTAGGGCCTATAGTATATCTGGTACTGCAGGTTATAAAGTATTGCACTTTAAAGTCCTACACTGCACAGAATTGACTCTTGTGAGATTTTAGTCTAATATATAATGTGGCATATGGTACAATGTTACCTCATCTAAAAAAATATCCAGAGTTGTGTTGTTGTTTTTTTTCATTCACACATGTTTGATTATAACTCTGATTATAAAATAGCTAGGGGTGTGAATCTTTCACTCACAAAGCGGTTCGATTCGAATCTCGATTCACAGGCTACGATTCGATTCAGGGACGATTCATAAAATTAGTAAAAGATCCGGTACGATTCGATTTGATTCGATCCGATCCGGTTCGGTTAATTTCGATTCAATACAAATTGACAACTTTACTCCCAAGTGCTTTAAAGTTATTGAGAAGAAAAAGAGAGAAACAGAAATAAAATTTCAAAATAGTATCCTTTTGTTTATTTAGTGTTCAACAGACAATACACCAGGCCTACTGAAAAACTGGCAATCCGGTTTGCAAAACTCTGCTCATACTGAAAATACAACACATTCCTTCCCTCAAGCAACACAAAACAATAAGGTTAGATATCAAAAATAAAAAGACCTTATAAAACAAGCAAGTTGCCTATTAAAGTCAAAAATCAGAATGAATCAGAATTAGTTAGTAATTAGTGCTTCACTCACTCATGAGTTTCAGTAACTGTAAAAGTGTAAATATCACTGACAAGAAGATAGATATTACTAGGCAGTTATAGAAAACACTAGCATGTTAAATCCACTGAATAACTAATACTTTCTCTCCATCTTATAACATTTCCTTAGTCTCCTTTGAGACAAAAATCATCTGTGTGTGTGAAGTACATTTCTATACACACAAATCATCTAAATACAGAAATGCACCAATTCTGATTATACATTGTATTTTCCACACAAAAGTAAATTAGCCAAGTCAATTTTAGCCCAAATCAAATATACATTGCCAATACATGAATGTTGTCTAAATAAATCACCCAATCCGCTAACCTTGACAATAAAAACGCTAGTATCATACAATAGTTATGGTCTATAGCTGCCATGGAAACTATCAAGCTGACAGTGAAACATCAGACTGATATCAGCGCGACACAACACTGGCACAAAAGTTAACCACGCATAGGAACCATGTCCATAAATAGCGGTAGCGCACCAAATTAACTTAAACAGCAGCTCAATAAATGGAAACAGCGTATCTTACCGGTGTTCTGTCGAATCTTCCTACCTTGTCAAACAAGGCGATCTGTCCTACGCTGTCCTGATGAGACACATACAAACATTGCTCGCTTCCACATACAGCCCGTGCCGCTCGCATGATTGGCAGTTAACCAGCCAATAAGCTTCAATCCCAGGTAAGTGAACCATCCACCGTTCGCTAAAGAACGCAAACACACACAGGCGGCTTCTGCGCCATGAGAGAGACCGCTCAGGAGCCGAGAACCGATTCTTGGCCGTAAATCCGGTACATAGTGAATTTGGACCGATCCGGGCTCCGCTGATCGGTACACTCAGATCGCAGAGGTCACAGACCGATAACCGATCCAAATCGGTTAATCTTTACACCCCTAAAAATCGCCCTTTAACATGTCTTACTTGGAGAAATGGCAGTTTGTGTGGTAGCGCTTTAAACACTGGAGGCACAGTGTCAGGTCTCCTCCACCAAGATGACAAACTCCACAAATTTCCACGGCTGGCTCTGAGCACTGATCACAAAGTAAGAGCAATAACAATATAAATAACAAAAATAAAGGCTACAAAAGTCACCAGTGAATTATTTCATAAGTGTATAGAGCAATTTTACCTGGTTGGGTTCCTTTGTGTTGACATCTGTTGTAGTGAGAGAGAGGGATGATCGTAAGGGGAAATATGGTATTGTCTGCTGGGTCTGGGGTGTATAGGGCTGAAGTAAAGAAAGAAATACAAAGCTATTATTATTATTGCCAAGTCATAATAATCTTACTTGCATATTATATTATATTATATTATATTATATTATATTATATTATATTATATTATATTATATTATATTATATTATATTATATTATATTATATTATATATTGTATTATATTATATTATATTATATTATATTATATTATATTATATTATATATTTATGCCTATCATGATAATTACTATATTAACTCAGTATATAATAGAAAGAACAATATTTTTTAGGCTTTTGTACTTTTTTTTAATTGAATTGAATATTTAACATATATGACACTTATAGATACTGGAATTAAAGGAGAATTAACGTTTTTTACAATCTGAGCCTTATTTCGGTAATAAAACAAGTTGTTTTACTCACCCATAGCACTTTGGTGTCATATGGAGCACTTCCAGAGATGTTTTATAATATCAATAGCCGTAGCTATAATATATGCCCAGAGTGGTCTCCAAATAACACAAACTTTAGCACTTTTCAAATCATAGAAGCTCGATGTCTTAGTCTACACTTTCCTTTGAGTCAAAAGTGGCCTGTAATCGTAGATTTATCCATAATTTACAGCTTTGCGTTTCATGTTTGGGTCCCGGGAGCTGAGAGTGAAATAAGCTGTGACTCTGCACATGTGCACTGTCCTCCTCATCTACTCGAAACTATGGATAAATCTCGGATTACAGGCCACTTTTGACTCAAACAAAAGTGTAGACTAAGACATTGAGCTTCTATGATTTGAAAAGTGCTAAAGTTTGTGTTATTTGAAGACTGCTCGGGGCATATATTATAGCTACGGCTATCGCTAATCTAAAACATCTCTGGAAGTGCTCCATATGACACCAAAGTGCTATGGGTGAGTAAAACAACTTGTTTTATTATCGAAATAAGGCTCAAATTGTAAAAAACAAACAAACAAAAAACATTAATTCTCCTTTAACTACTAAACTTATTGTGTCAGTGGTCTTAAGTAGTTTCTATATTATTGATTATTGGGATATTCTGTAGCAATATACTGTAACATACTTCAAAATGATTTTTCTTGACAGGCCTAGTTACATTGCTCACACTGCATTCTGAACAATATATAACATTAAACAGAGGAAACAACAATACCATTTTAGCTCATCTCACAATTTCATTCTAGCCCGTCACCGATCTATATAGGGGCATATGTAAATTGTGTCCATGGAGATGTGCTTCCATTGCTTGGAATGTAACGAAGTATGGCATTAAATGTATCTAGTATATCCATTGAAATGATATGGCCACAATACTGTTTTGACAGCCACATTATCACAATATAGGCCTGTCTTTAAGTAGGCAGGAGCTACCGTAACATTTATGTGGTGTTGAAGAGCAAAATTAAACTTTGTGAGCTCTGAATGACACAAATATGATCATAAGTACTTTTAAGATGTAATCACATTTTCACTTTAGATGCATAAACATGAGCTGGTAAACAAAATCATATCACAATTTTATAAGAGCGTCACTGCACTGTTTACTGTTGATTCAGTGAAAGATATTTTGAATGTAATACTGTGGAATACTGTATTCCAGACTAAAAAATAATATCTCTATGGAGTCAGGTCACATAGTACAGTTTTAATAGCTTAATTTATTTAATTTATAATAATAATAAACAGGGCTCTCAAGTTTTGAAGATTGCTAGGAGTGAGATTTCTGAGGAGGAATTAGAAGGTACTTTGCTAATATGGAAATGCTTTTATAACTAAAAGTCCATATTATCATTCAATAATGCACAGGATAATATGTTATCACACACAGTCTTGGTTTAGTCCTGGTTTAGACCTGTTTTAGACCTGTTTTAGTCCTGGCTTAGTCTTGGTTTAGACCTGGTTTAGTTTTGGTTTAGTCCCGGTTTAGTCCTGGTTTAGACCCGGTTTAGATCTGGTTTAGTCTTGGCTTAGTCCTGGTTTAGTCCTGGTTTAGTTCTGGTTTAGTACTGGTTTAGTTCTGGTTTAGTCCTGGTTTAGTTCTGGTTTAGTTCTGGTTTAGTCCTGGTTTAGTCCTGGTTTAGTCCTGGTTTAGTGCCGAAATAGATGCAGAAATAATCTGATATGACTCACCCATAAAAACGCGGTCACTCGTATCCATGTATGCACGTGTCACGGTCTTTAATAATCCGGAGTTCCGGAGAAAAGGACATATCCCGAACTTATCCCGTGTCCCGAGGCGAGAGTTCCTTCTTACGTAGCATTAACGTAGCAAGTTAAGGATTCTTCTTCTCTTGGAAATGCCGCGTAAACATTCACGCGGCTCGCACCTCACAGCTGATCGCTCAACTCCAGTACTGGTGTGCGAGTGACTTTTTTTCGCTGAAATCGCGCGGTGCCTGCATTAGCTTACCGATTTTCTGGGCACAGAAGCGCTGTGAACAGAGGCTACAGTTTTGAATTGCTTTAAAAAATTTCAGCGTGAGAAATACCATGTGTGGCGCGTGAGCGTGTGAACACGTCGAATTGCGTGTGTCACACTCTCAAAGCGTGAGACTTGAGAGCCCTGAATAATAAATAAATCTAGTTTAACAATGCGTTTTATTTACTTGTGTCAGTTGTGCAGCTTCCTCTTTTTTCACTATCTTCCCACAACACAATCCACACTGCCACGTGCCTCTGCAGATTAAAGAAACACATTTAAGAAGGAAAATATCACACATGAAAAACACACATGGATGATTTTGATATAATTTGAACAAAGTGGTATGGATACCCTGGTATGGATGTGAGAGGAGGGGTCAGGCAGTTGAGGTGGAAAGCACGTGGGCATCCATCGCAGCAGATGAGCTCTCCTCCATCCTTGCACTCTGCACACTCGTCATCATTATAGTGGCCCTAAAAGCAGCAAAACCATACGTCAGGGACACTTTACGGTTTAATTTAAAACTTGACTGAATGATTTTTGCCGTTTAGGTTTATCCAAATTTACCTTGACGCTGAAAGACTCCCCCTTGTGGCTCAATGTCGCACTTGCACTTGTTTTACATGTTGCAGAACTAGGAACACTGCAGCACTCGTTCTCCCCAACTTTTACGTGTTTCAAAGACGTGCCTATCAAATGCAATCGAAGAAAAAGTGAATGGTAAGATTCTTGAGCTCAGATTAGCAATGAAAGACTGACTCACTATCTGATCCAGGAGTCTTTTCTTTGGATTTGAGGCTGGGCAGTGGTTTACTGGTGAATGCTGAGGACAGTGGGGCTTTTTGTACTGCTCTATTCCCACATATATCTACAATCAATTGGATATTATTATTATTATTATTATTATTATTATTATTATTATTATTATTATTATTATTATTATTATTATTATTATTATTGGCTATATTTCTTTAGCCTATATTGGGTTTGTGCAACTATTCCAAAGATACTTACTATTTGAAGATTGTTGGGAAAGAAGAGCTTCATTCACTCTTAACAGTTTGACTTTTCCCCCTGTGGATACAAGAATAGTATGAATAATAACACACGGGACACATTTCCCTATGAGGACAATAAAGTACATTAACCTTAAATGAGAATTAAAGTTTTTACAATCTGAGCCTTATTTCGGTAATAAAACAAGTTGTTTTACTCACCCATAGCACTTTGGTGTCATATGGAGCACTTCCGGAGATGTATTAGATTAGCGATAGCCGTATCGCGAGTTCTCGGGGCACATAATATATGCCCCGAGCATGTAATATATGCCCCAGCGGTCTCCAAATAACACAAACTTTAGCACTTTTCAAATCATAGAAGCTCAATGTCTTAGTCTACACTTTCATTTGAGTCAAAAGTGGCCTGTAATCCGAGATTTATCCATAATTTACAGCTTTGCGTTTCATGTTTGGGTCCCGGGAGCTGAGAGTGAAATAAGATGTGACTCCGCACATGCGCACTGGCGTCCTCATCTACTCGAAACTATGGATGAATCTCAGATTACAGGCCACTTTTGACTCAAACGAAAGTGTAGACTAAGACACTGAGCTTCTATGATTCGAAAAGTGCTAAAGTTTGTGTTATTTGGAGACCGCAAACATGTGCCCCGAGAACTCACATTACGGAGATCGCAAAACATCTCCAGAAGTGCTCCATATGACACCAAAGTGCTATGGGTGAGTAAAACAACTTGTTTTATTACCGAAATAAGGCTCAGATTGTAAAAAACGTTAATTCTCCTTTAACCTTATATATCTATATTTGTGTGTTTGAAAATATCTACACAGTTTAACATCCAAATATGAAATAGGCTGAAGGTGCCCAACTAACAGTTTTACAGGCTGTGCAGTACCTGGTCTGTCAGTAGTTTTGGCTCGGTAGTGTGAATACTGGCTGTGTGCTGTTGTAGCTGCTTTTTTATTTTCATGGCTTCTTTTCTTTCTTTTGCTGTGGCCTTCAGGGGATTGTGTTTCTAGTCTTGAAGCTGGAGTTTTCATCCCTGCCAAACAATCACAAAATTAGCGTATTTATTTAAATATGAAAGATATCGATGGTGTCATCCTATATTAAGTAAAATTGACTCGTGTGAGCGTTAAGTCATATTAGAATGTTGTTACCTCCTCAAGAACGTACTAGGAGTTGTGTTTTGTTTCATTTACACATGTTTCAGTAATCCTTTATTAATAATCTGTCTACATCTCCAAAGCTCACAGTGTTCCACCTTGTGATGTCATGTAGTAATTTTCAAGAATATACTTTTTGTTCAGTAAAAATGAGCAATTCCAGGGCTCAAATTATCCCAATAGTGAACCTGTGTGGTGGAACTCCTCCTGTATTACCACATGACATCATAAGGTGGAATAGAGTGTTGTCTGTTTGCGAAAAGAACACAGCCTAAATTTGCAGGGTTTGTGTGAAGAACAAAACACAACTCAAAGTATATTTCTGATGAGGAAACAATATAACATAGATCAGCGCATTATATGCCTTTTAAACGTATGGGGGAAAAAGTAAAAAGGGCAATCTTTAAAACATTTTACAGTAAAATAAAAATAAAAACAATTAAATTTGATGCTATTAAAAGCACATCTTACTGAGCTTCAAATTGGTCAGCAGTGTCCGTAGCTTTGGGTAACTGTCCAGATTGTAGTCTTTGTTCAAGCATTCCCAGAAATCTTCCACTTTGGATCGTTCCTGCTCCAGAATCCAGGACACAAGGGAATACATGGCCTTGTGGATTCCTTCTCCAGCTTGTTTTTCCAAAGACTCCTTCACAAAACCAAAGTAAACATCAGTCATCCAACCCCAAAAATATTACTCTGACTTAATTTTCTCACCTTCAGTTGCAGGTCACCGATTATGCTTTTGTCCACCAAGCCATAGACGAGTGGAAAGGCGTCGTGCACTGCCATGGCAATGTCCGTGCGAAACTCCTTCAGCAGAGAGCGTAGGTTTGTTTTTTTGTACGGCTGGGCTCTAGACATGATCTGCTTTTTTTGTGAACGAAATAAAAAATGTCTTCCACTTACTAGACCAGACCTCACATTATAATGACAGAGGAGGTGTGTCTTCATTTGGAAATATTGTATTACCCATATGCATTATGTGGTTTTAAAGGGTTAATTATGGGCTCTGGTACACTGTGCTATTTGTCATGCAACAGGAGAAGCTAGTTATAAACCCATTTTATTTATTTTCAAGGGTTGTTGAACACAAAACTAACAGTTGTTTCCTGCTTTAACTGTTTTAAAATGTCATAATTAAAAAATAAATATTTCATTCTAAATAAGCCAACTCTCAACTAATAGTTTGTATGACGATAAGCCAAAACATACATTCAAATCTGAGTGAGATTTTATTGTAATATTTTATTGTGTAATAATTGGTAATTTGTAGTGTGTGAGTGTGTATTGATTATATTGTTTACGTTTTATATTGTATTTCTCACCTGCTCAGGGACTACAGATGGAAACTAGCTTCAGCTATAATCTGGGGTAGAGCATCTTTAATGTTTTTGCACATTGTCCCTGTCAAATAAACTAATAAAGAAAGAAAGAAAGAAATGAATCCTGTGTATAAAACAACAAACAACAAAATAGGATGAATGATTTTAGTTGCATTTCAGAAATAATATTTGTAATGTAAAATGTTTTCATAAATGTATGAAAAGCCTATATCTCATTTTGAATTTATGTAAGATTATAGTATTAAAGCCACAGTATGTAACTTTTTTCTATTTTGGTTATTTTTATTGAATTGAAAAACATATTCATACAAACCTGTTTGTTTAGTAATGTTGTTCCTTTGACCTATAATATTCCATAATATGGCATAATCTTGTATCTGTTTCCGGGGAGAATGTTCTGAAGTGTGGCTTTAACTTTATATTTCCATGGAATTCCATGGTACATACTGTACTTTAACTGTTAGGTATTTGTATTGATAAAATTCAATGTAAATATGATAATAGTGTCATGTGTCTCTTCAGTGTTCAGTGCCTGCAGTTAACCTTTGGCCTGTGTATGGATCAAATGGCCATGTGGCTGCAGGGGAATACCTCTCCTCTCACAGCTGAAATAAACCGTTTTGCTCCTAAAAGGTTCTTTCCACCTCAACTTCCCCTTAACTTTCAGGTTTTCAGACCATGACTCAGAGGAAACATGTGATAACATGTGAACATTTTGCTATGAGACACTGGGGAACAAACAGCAAACAATGGAGAGATTGACAGGTTGATTACATCCAGCCTCATAAAGGACCTCCACTCATTTTCCTCAGCACTTGTCAGTATATTTCTCTCAACAGACTGTAGCCCGTTCACTCGTCACATGCAACAAACTGAAAAACAGCTCAAGGTCTTATGATTACATCACCATTACTATTAGCACAATATTAACAGGTGTTTTAGCTTTCATAGCTAGCAGCCAAAGAAAATACATTGTAGACTACGCACACAAAGCCAATGGACATGCTTGGTTAGAGACAGTTATAGCCTACCTACTCTACTACACTGTTTCAACAATATTTTACACAAACCTTCCACAAAATACAATCAGACCTACCCCCTTTATGTACTCCATGAGAAAGGCTAAACAAATATTATGTCAAACATTTTCCCCAACACATTCCAAAAAAGGTACAGTTAGAAATTAGCCATTTGCAAGCACAGATTAACTAAAAACAGTTATGTAAATGTTATATAGTAATTGAACCTTGGACATGCGTTTGTAAGAGTAAGAGTGACTTGCTACAAACATGATCAAAATTCATATAAATGTTGTAAACCATGAGGTGAGTGGTGAAGGTTCAGAGAGTGAAGCCCTTTAATTTGTAATTTATTAATCATTAAACATTATTACATTATTCATACTGGTGAACAAGGACCACTTCTACAGAGGGACGTTCACAACATACATATTACATTTTATATACAGTGCAGTGCATTACAGTGGATCGTTATATGTGTATTTCCAGGATGGAAGGATGGGAGGATCGGACAGGAAAAGGGGTTAAGAAGGTAAAGAGGAGGAGTGGTCAGAAGGAGGAACAGTTGTGAGTAAGTTGTCTTTTTTTTTGTTACTTATTTTTCAACAACAGTACAGTTTGTTCTATAAAAGTTAAACCCATAGAGCGATAAGGGTGCCACGTTTTCACAGCTACGGTTGGTGAACCTACAGATTTTTGTGGTAATATCAAATGAGATACGTTTGTCATGAGACGCTATAGAGAGATGCTATAAAACATTCTAAGACAGCCACCCCCCTGCCCAGAGAGGGTCAAAGGTCAGATCAGCGTGCATGCGTGCTGTAGACATTCAGATGTGTTTGGCCACCTCCACAAAAATGGCAGACCACTACTGTATTACTCCTCCTCTATGTTTAGGCATCATTTTTGGTGCTTTCCCTTTTTAATATAAAAAAATACAAAACATAACAGTTCAAAGAAAAGAATAGTTAGTCGTTTCAGTTTTTCCCTTTTTGTTCAAATTTGCATTCCGGTATCTTTCTTCTCTTCCAGTCACTTACATATTGACAAAGTATACAATATTTTACAACTGAACAAGACTGAAAGGTAACATTTGATTTGTCCAATTAGATACAAGGCCAGGTTCCTATATCCAATCAGAGAAGTCAACTGGAAGCTAACCAGTAGTAAGCAACACAACAAGCCTATGATGTGAAGAGAACTGTCCACTCCCAGCTCGCCATTAACACGAGCACCCGCCTTCTGGCACAGCGGGCTCTGCTGGTTTGTCCAGCTTAATGTCAATCACTGTAAAAAGTCCGGTTAAGGAAGACATCAAATATTCATGGACCTGGTATACTGTATTTTGTCGTAAAGAACACATAAGTATGAATATATAAAATGAGTTGAGCCTGTGCTTGTATCTCCACCTTATGCACCTCGTTGGCTCAGTGCATTTCATTGGACAGTGAGTGTGTCAGGGAGATGGGGGATCTGCACCAATGCCAACTACCACTAAGAGATTAAAAATAAGCTTTGTGTCTCACTGTGTAAAGGATACTGCCTTCAGGGTTTGCATCGTCCAAGCTTTCCATGCCTGGTAGAGCTGCGGCAACGCGACGGAACAGCTGCACAAACAAGAAATAAAGACTTAGAAGAAAATAAAATTAGGTAAGAATAAGAGAAATTTACAGCTATTAAAATAAGTAGTTACAGCACACCAGTAGTGATTAGTAAAAGAAAGTGATCTACCTACATTTTAAAGGTCCCATGGCATGAAATTTTCACTTTGAGGTTTTTGAACGTTAATGTGAGCTCCCCTACCCTGTTTAGCCCCCCCCCCATGGTTAAAAGTTGCAAAATGTCTAAACTGAGCATTTGCGATCCTTTTCTGCGTTAGAAAAAATCGGAGCTCGATTTTGAACAAGGCACCTTATTGACGTCAGATCAAAAAAAGAAATGCAAATGCAGTTCCATCCCCGTCTGTCTGTACTCAGCGTCTCTGTAAATCACGCCCAGAGAGTTTGGACTGAAAATGCGCTAGGCAATGCGAAATGCGTTTTTTTGTTTGCCTGGAGGCACGTCCGAGTGTTTCTAGGCTCGGAAGTCCTTTATCTGAGCCTCTGGACCTTTGAACAGCAGTGGTTTAATTTTATTTTCTGTGGAAATGTGTTTATTTTTCAATGGAACGCTTCAAATCTCTCCCCCCGTGCAAAAACAAGGAAATGGATCAGCTGAGGGCTCAGAGCCGAGAGCGGAGAGTTTGGCCACGCCCCCACCCTCTACTATAGGCCAGCTCTTTTCTCCTCATTTGCATTCAAGCAACAACGCCCAGAATAAAGTGTTTGAGCGAGATATTTATGACTCTTTCTCATCTTATCTCTGTTTCTCATGCACTGAGTGTTGATTTTGAAGAAGGATTCATTTACAGTATTAGGGAACCATTAAGGAGCCATATAAAAGCATCAAGAAGTACCATGTCATGGGATCTTTAAAAGATAACAAAGCCAAACAATTTCAAATACAGTGAAATCTGTTCAAATCTGGGGTGTCACCTGTTTGACATTGCAGCCTGTCTTGGCACTGGTCTCAATGAACATAACATTCAGTTCTTTGGCTTTCTGCTCACCTTCTTCAATCGTGATTTGCCTGAGAATCACAAACCGGAAATTCAGCATCACTTTGATAAATCATAACACACCTGAATGACTATTCATGCAGCTATTTTGAACTCACATCAGTTTTCATTCAAGTTAGAATGAGAAACTTTAAAGGTCACATCTTTATGAAGAAATTTAAAAACGCTCAAAGTTAATAACTTTCTTATTCAAAAATATATTTGCTGCTATATTATAACACTATATAAACACATCTGTCATATACTTGTCATATACTTACCTCTTTTCCTCCAGATCGGTCTTGTTGCCTACAAGCATAATGATGACATCACTTCCTCTCTCTGTCCTGACGTCATCAATCCACTTGGTAGTCTGCTGGAACGAGTTTACATCTGTGGACACCAGTACATTTCATTAATTTGATACAAAAAACCATGAAAAAGACTACATTAAAATTCACAAACGCACAAAGCTAATTCTACTTCTTACTTGTGATATCGTAGACCACAACAGCCACTGTTGAGTCCCGAATGTAACTGGGAATGAGACTCCTGAAGCGCTCCTGTCCTGCAGTATCCCACAACTGCAGCCTTACCTAGTTCAACACATATTTGTACATGTGTAAGCCTGGCGGATCAAGGCCTTATACGCGCACTTCTAAAGCCTGTATCATTGCTGTCATCCTCACACGCCATATTATTCTGACACAGTAATAGCATTAACGCCCGCCAAAGTAGATGATCCACACAAAGGCTTAGACATGTAGGGTTTGAAATACGAAAGCGATTACCACAAGAAATAACCTTAGCGTAATCGTGTTAGTCTGTGAAGAGAGCTGTAATTAGGGAAATCAAATCAAGGATTAGGCTAAAAAGACATGGCAACATTTTTAAGGTAATTCACTAGACATGTTCACTGTTTAATAGCTTCTATTAATTTGAAGGGAATGACAATATTGTGGTCTTACTGTTCGATCTTCCAGGTACATGGTCTTTGATAGGAAGTCTATTCCAATGGTTGCCTGTGGTCAAAAGGATGAAAAGAGCAATTTAACTTATAGTAGCTACAGGTGGAATAAGAGTGATAGTATGATAATGAAAACATGTATAAGTTATCTATCATTTTCACAGAACTGACTGTAGTGTGTGTCAAATTACATACACTGAATGATTTAAATAGACAATACAACTTGAACAATAAACAAGTATTGGATTCTGTTTTCTTACCTGATATGTGTTGTCAAAACTGTCATACATGAATCTGGTGATGAGAGATGTTTTCCCCACTGAAAACGAGCACAAATTTGAGCACATTGTTAATTTGTTATTTTAGCCATTGCGCAGAAATGAGTGTGTCATTAATTAGGAAAAATGTATTGAAAAATGACCACAGATTTAACCAAGCATTGTTAGTTGTGTATCCTAATCCTGAATGCATTATAAACAACTTAGGTAAACAAGAAAGATAGACAGCATTCATGGCTGTTTTAATTGACACTAGCACAAGGACAACACTCGAGATTTCTATTCACACTGTCTGTCTGTTCTTATGTCTCAAAGAATTAAGACTTTTACTAGGAGCACATTATTTTTTCAACTCCAAACATGGAAAAAAAACAGCCCAATTCTCTGTGTCATACAAAAACAGTGCTTTGGAGGCTGCGTGTCTGCTTGCTGCCAGCGATGGGCAGTGGCCAGGCCTCAAATCAGCACCATGGAGAGCAACATTGCACCACGGGCCACACAAACCCCCACTAACCTCCCCACACACACACACAGTACTATATGTCTATATGTAAGAGCTCTACATTTGTCATTTCAGGACTATCCCGTTGAGTTTTACTGTTTTTTATGGCGTATGGGCTTCTGCTGCCACCTTGGATGTCAAGATATTGAAGCTGCTATAAGACCTATCGATCCTGAATTTGTGCTATCACATCAAACGCACGTACACAGCCCCTCTCCACAAAAGAGATGGATTATTGAGGATACGGTATAAAGCTGTGGCGCTGTCAGCTCGCTTTGATTTGTCTTTTTATGGGACGGAAGCGAAGGTGCGATGTTTTGGAGAGGCTACAGACGCGGCCAGCCGGAGCCTAGGGTGTGTCCCGGACTGACACATGGGGGAACCGTGTGTTATCTCCGCCAGACCTGCTCAAATGGCACACCTTGTATAACCACAAAGGCTTTTCAGCATGAAATAAACAGAAATAAGGTTTTTGCCCAGGCGTTAAAGAAGAAAACTGCAAGCGTAATTGCCAGTCACTGCAGCAAGCCTATCAAAACATTTAATCCCCCCATCTGAAGTCAATTGTTCCACTTCCCGCAGAGAAAAGTGGGTATACGACACGATTTGTATTTGTCCTTGAGGGATGATGCTTATCCTGAATAATTAAAGCCCTAATTTGTGACTGCACCTTCCTTATCTTCCGTTTCTAGTCAAATGTTTTTTCACCTCATTATGTGCCACCAATGTTAGTGTCAGTCATTCCTAAAAAGCCACAACACCTTGATACACCTTGGTACAGTTCAATTTTCTAACACAAATGGCCTTCATTATAAAGCTTACGTATGTTAAGCGTCAGTAGAAGAGGTTAACCAAACCTCAACGATGCTCACCGCTTTGCTCTCCCAGAAAAACGAGTTTAAATTTTCTGAGCGGGTTCCCCAGGTCTCCTCCGGCTGACATGGTGCTAGATAAAAAGGCTCAACTTGGATTATCCTCTGTTTCCCAGTCGCTCGGCGTCTCGTCGGTGGTTGTAGTGCGCGCAGAAATCTTCCTCACAAAATGATGGGAATGCAGCTCAGCATCCTCCTGTCAATTTACACTGACACTGCGCATGCGCGACCTCACCTATTGCAAGCCTGTACCTTTCAGGGCGCAGGAGATAGTTTACACTACCTTACTTATGTTTTATCCCCTTGTAAGAAAAGGAAAAGAAAAAGGACCTGCTGTTCAGTAGAAAACAAAATCCTGATGTAAGTTGTTGAGAGCATTTTCTCATAACCACATGTTAAAATACTTTTTGGTGTTTTTGGTGTTGCCAACATCCCAGAATATAACATTAGAAAAAGACAAAGGGAATGGGTGAAGTATTATTTGAAGAATTTTCATGTTGTGGATTGATCCAATGTATAGTAAAAAAAACAAAAAACAAACAAATAGATGCGTGAAGAGTCCCTCAGTCGTCCAGGTAGAATCCATGATAAAAGGAGAAGTTCAATTTGTCAACTGGACAAAGTTTGTTTGGTTGAAGACGTTTCGTCGCTCATCCGAGAGACTTCTTCAGTTCTGGTTCTAGTGCTGGTTAGTCCCTGTTTATATCTAGCTGCAGGGCGGAGCTCACTACACTGAAATCATTCTGAAACTATCTCAGCTAATTTGTATCTAGTATGTAGTCTGAATAGAGATGCTAAATATTCGAATAACAAAAGGAACAAATGAGGGGATAGTTTCAGAGCTATTTCAGAGCAGTGAGCTTCTCAGGGCTAAATAGAGATGCTAAACGAGACGCCAGGGAAACGAAAGATACAAATTAGCTGAGATAGTTTCAGAAGGATTTCAGTGTAGTGAGCTCCGCCCTGCAGCTAGATATAAACAAGGCCTAACCAGCACTAGAACCAGAAGTGAAGAAGTCTCTCGGATGAGCGACGAAACGTCTTCAACCAAACAAACTTTGTCCAGTTGACAAATTGAACTTCTCCTTTTATCACAAACAAACAAATAAACAAAACAATAATCTGTGAATTAGGGTAGATGTTCTTATTTTGCTCCCACCTAAGTCCGTGACATATAGGATCAACAACCAAGAGACTGAGAACTCTCCAAGGACTTTATACTTGTGGATATACCTATATGTTCCATTTAATGCTGTAAATGTGATGTAATGTATGACTGTGCAGGATAATTGAAAATAAAATGAATTTCCAAAAAAAAGAAAAAGACAAAGAGAGCCTTACTTAAGTTACTTTGAATCTAATCATAAACCTTTCTTTGTATTGCTTTGCTACGGGTGTATGTGATGTTTTAGTCACTGTGTTTATTGTCTTGTTTATCAGATGTTTTAAGTTCACTGTGGGCCTAGGGAGCGCTGCCATTTTAAATCCTGTGCGTGCAACCTGTACATACAATTTCTGACAATAAAGCTGACTTTGAACTTCGAACTTTGTCAATGTAGCTGTCATCTGAAACTTGTGATGTGAGATACTGGATTCAAGGAGGTCTATATGAAATGTATAGTTCAGTATTAGTTTAATAAGGAAACATTTCTCTTTTTTATGCTTTGAAGTTACAAAATCAGAATAAGACACTGCAATAAAAATGTCCCTTTTACCCTTTAGATGTATGCTCAAAGTCAAACAGCTCTGCCTCCTTCTCTTTCCAGAAGGCGAAGCTACGATCAATATATTTACAAATGTCTTCTTCATTGTTGAAACAGGATACGTCCGTGCCACCCATGCACTCATCAGGGCCAGAGGAGTGGACTTTCACATGGGGCACCAGCCTGGACTCGCGCAAAACTGACATGGTTGGATAGCAGTACACTTTGGAGTCTCCGAAGAAGTGCACTTTAATGTCATCAAACCCGTCGCTCCATTGACGTCTTCCGGTCTGTATCTCGTGTAAAACGGCTTTATGGAACTCTCTCACTGTCTCCCAGGGGAACGTGCCAACATGGTCGAACACCTCAAAGCACAGAAGATGCCTCATTTTCCTTTCGTCTGCCGACAACGGCTGCTCTAGGATGTGAAAATACCCCAGCATGAATAAATCAAGAGTTAAGCTATCGTAGGTCACAGCATCGCCATTCGCATCAGGTACAAACTGCTCAGGAGAGTAGGTTAGAGAGGGAAGCTTGCTATGTGTCCTATGAGAATCATTAATGTCTAGTCTAGTCTTCCACGAGTTCAGCATCTTGTCAACTGCACATTTTTTCTGACAGAAGTGAAGCATGGTGTTCCCCTTTTGTTGCTGTGTGGTTGCTTGATATTTACTCTGTTTTGTCTTTCCTGATCTCTTTGATATAGCGTAAGCTGACCTCTTCCAGTGACTCAGAAACAACACAACAATGCGCTCTTTCCTCAAACTAGTGCTCTCCATCACTGGTATGTTTTTGATTTCAGCCGAATAATCCTTTTCCATATCTTCTTTCAAAACACCTGCAAAAGGATAGACCCCACCAATCTGACCTTCAAAGTTTGTTCGGAGACTGCTCACAGATACGCCAGATTCCTGAATTTCCTGTTTCACCTTCTCCCGTTGGGCTCTGTTGTAAGTGCTAGCTTCTAAACGATGACCGAAAGCTGTTGCGATGCTGATGTGGGGTATCCTATGAGCTGTTTTGTGTGCTTCTAGTTCCACAGCATTGCCTTGTTCAGATCCTAAACTCTCTTTTCTATCATGGTCTTCGTTTACGTCTTTTTCTGTGTCTTTCTCTTCGGTTATTTGACTTAAATGAGCTAAAAGCAATGACATGTTTTTGACCATTTCCGAAACGCGGCTGCACCAGTTTTGCAGTGTACGTCGTCCCTCTGCATCCATTTGCTGGAGGGCTTCTGTGTTTAGGGAAATATTGACAATAGGGTCGGGAAAAATGGCCTTTAGCTCTTTGGTAAGCCTCGTCAGCTCCAGCTCATAGGCCTGGCACCTCTTCTGCAGTGAAACATTTTCAATCTGCTTTTGAAGATAAACTATGTCATCTTCACTTAGCAGCTCGCCAAAAGGACTCAAGACTGCATCATGGACTTCGGAGTATTTATAGTCGTCAAATGAAGGTTGAGCAGGGGTTGTGCTCTGTAAAAAAAAATGCAAAAGAATGTAATTTAGGATATTTAAAACAGATTTCTGATTTCATCATTATTTAATTTCAACCCATCATAATTATCCATCATTTGAACTCCTTACAAAGGGATTAGTTACCCATTTACATACTTTTTTAGCAGAAAAATACATTTTTGATTGATTTTATTGTTATTCTTACTGTCAGCAGACTTGTATTTCCACAAAACTGACTACTACTTGGCTAGGAGGAGGGCCTCGTCCTGCTTGTTTCCATGGAAATGTTGAAATATTGTTCCTTTGACTATAATATTCCACAGTATGGCATAAGACTTACCTATCTCCATGGAGAACATTCTGAAGTATGGTTTTAACTTTATTTCCATGGAATCAAGCAAGTGTTGCTTTAAATCTTTGATCAAATCAGAGATCAAAGCCAAATCCCTCTTATTTGACTCAAAAATTACATAAAAACTCTGCATACAATATAAAAATCTTAAAAATATGCAAGAGTCTCTACTGTATATATCTGTAAAACTACTATGTGGTATAAGACGTTTGGTACCTGTTTAATATCTTCTTCTTGATCCAGCAGCCTGACCTGTAGCTGTCGCACCATTACCTGTCTTTTCCACTCCACGATGGGAAGACCTGCTTCATCGTGAGTGGGCACCAAGGCGTCGATGTCAGGCAGGGCCACATCAGCGAGGGGCACCATCTCCTGGGCCTCCTCATCTCCAGACTTCTGCTGCAGCTCAAACACCAGGCAAATGGGATGAGCTTACAGTAAGATCATTTGCTCTTATTTGATTTACTAGTTTTATTGTATATGTATGTATATGTATATTTAGGCCCGAGCGCTAAATCGTAGGGCCTATTGTTATTGTTCTGGTTTTTCTTATTCTTCCTATACACTTTTTTCAAGGTTTGGGTACTTCCCACTGATGAAAACTCACGAAATTTTGCACAAAATTCAAGAACGTCACAAAAGGAATTTACAAATAATCTGTATTAAAAAATAATCTTAAAAAATGGCTCGACAGCACCCCCTGGAAAAATAAAAAATACATTGCGCCTATGGCTATACCCGTGTTGCCATGGTAACATGCCAAACATCTGTCCTCGCCAATGGGACGCCTGGCAAAAACTTTGTCGTAGCCAAACCAAATTTGGTACACAGATGCATCATGGGAATAGGAACAAAAAAGTATATTACACTGTTGCTAGGCGACCAACAGGAAGTCAGCCATATTGGACCGAGCACATGACCCAGCGCCGAAGGCA